>WYDI02036121.1:55480-91424 GCA_009867235.2 Psittacus erithacus | reverse complement strand
ACTCCAAGTGAGGTCTCACAAGAGCAGAGTAGAGGGGCAGGATCACCTCCTTCAATCTGCTGGTCATGCTCCTTTTGATGCAGCCCAGGATACGGTTGGCTTTCTGGGCTGCAAGCGCATGCTGCTGGCTCATGTTAAGTTTCTTATTGGCCAACACCCTCAAGTCCTTTTCTGCAGGGCTGCTCTGAATCTCTTCTCTGCCCAACCTGTAGCTGTGGCTGGGACTGCTCTGACCCAGGCGTAGGACCTTGCACCAACTCAACTATATTCATTTTTTAAACACAGGAATACTACATGACACAGCCTGAAAGAACAAGCTTTATGCACCTAATGTGCCTTCTATCCTAAGGAAGAGTATTGTTAAAACCTGTCTTGGTTTTAAAAAGTGTCCCATTATACTTCTGATGGAAGGATCTCACCTATGTGTCCTTGAAAGGGTAACAGAAATACTTCTAGCCGCAAATAAACACATGAATCTGATAATAACTGATAAATAACTGACAGAGTTATTAACTGACTCAAATTCCTGCATCTGAAACCACTATTAAACTATAACTAGCTCCTACTATGCTTTATACAATTCATGACAAATGAAAAGCTTACTTATTTAGCTTCCAGCTCTCCAGGACATGAGGACATGATGTTGAGCAGACACCAAATCATGTTACAGAACAACCACAGAAAGCTTTCCTTCACACAGGGCCCTGCACTCCTTATCACAAAAGTGCAGTTAATATGCTCATTGACTCACTAACATTCAAGCTACAAAACTGGTTCAGATACAATCAGCTCATCAACACATCATAACATGAGAATTAATAACACTGCAATCCAGTTTCATGGTATAAAGTAATTTTATGTTTTGGTGCTAGTAATTTGAATCTACAAGGAGCAACGTGTGCCAGTGAAGCACACACACATTATGGGAGATTCACAACCACTGTTCTGTACATAATTGTCTTAGCCATCTCAGGAGATACCTTGCATCCTCTCAGATACAATCCTTTCCCCATCCCATCTTTGCTTAGACTCAGTGCAGAGAAGCATTCACATAGTTATTCTCAAGTTTTGTGTCAGAGAATAAAGATTTTCAGAATAATTTCCCCCAAATCTATACAATTACTTGAAATGAGCAGAAGACAGGAAAGCTTAAAACACTGTAAAAATTATGGTGCAACCTCAACTTGTTTTGCTGTCAAAGAAGAAGAAAAAAAGTCTTGCAACTAAGACAATACAATTTTTGTTTCAAATGTATCATCAGGAACTGCTCTTTTTTGTTGCTCAGTTTCCCAAATGCACTCTGAAACGGAAAAGGACTCAGAGTGGCAGCAATAAGAAGTTACAAAGATTTGGCTAGTTTTCATTCTACAGAATTCTTGTGAAATATAGGACTTTGAGGAGACGGTGGAACTCTCTAGCTAAATTAGTTTCAAGACTTGGAGAGTTACTTTCGCAACTCTGTAGGTACCAGAAGGATCATTTGCTTTAAGGTACAAAAAAAGAGGAAGACTTGGATCCTGCAGAAATTGAAGGCTTTGTCTAGAAGAGCTTCCTAGTCATGATCAGTTAGTTAGAGGATTTTCTGACCTTTGGAAAGCCTGAATGCATGGACCAGGAAGTATTACAATGCATTTTTATGACAAATTCAGCCTTTCCATCATATATAAATATGACATATAGAAGTATGACTTTTTTTGGATCAAACTACTGTTACACTGCATTAGTGCTACGATCACAGTAAGCATATTACAAAATAAAAACCACATTTGCCCATAAAAGCTACAGCAATCACAAAATCCTGAAGAATACTACTATATTATTACTTTATATGGATTTTATTGTGGAAGTTTTCTTATAAGATGCCATGTTGTTCTAAGCACTCCCTGCATTTCCCCAATCCTCAAAACACATGAAAGTTATTAAGCCCATTGTGTTCTGCAATAACACAATTTAAGATTATCACAAAGATTAACAATTTTCACCAAACTTCTGAGTCTGACTACTAAACAAAAATCCACATTTAACTGCTGAAAGTACTCCAACTAATATGAAGGTAATGGTAAGAAAATTCACAAGTACTTGTGAGATAAGGATCCTACACAGAACTGTAATCATCATGTCAGTGATCCATCTTGCTCTGTATCTTGCTTTGAGTTTGTACCAAATACTGAACAGGAATAGAAAATACGCTCTATAGTGTCAAGACTCAACTCGGCTTCATCTGAAGTCTCATCTTCATTTAATGGTCATCTTATGCTAGGGACTAGGAAAATGTTGTTCGGACTGATATTTTATATTTAAAGACATCTATCTAATGCTAAGATGCTGGCACCTGTTGTCAGCATTTTTTCGACAGTTTTAATTTGGAAGAAATATATCACCAGCAAATATAAAAATGATTAATGATGTTTAGAGCAGCTCGGCAGTAAATAATAAAATATTTTAGTTCAGCAGTGCTGCAAAAATGGCATTTTAAAATACCTAAAATATGAGAAATTGAAATACCAAAAATAGTATCTAATTAAGTTAGTAGTTGCAGTAAATCTGAAGATAGGTTCCTCTTTTAAGGTATCAGCTGAGATGTCAGGTGGAGACTGTCAGTGCTTTACTAAATCCAGAAGATTAATGGAGCAGATGGCCATGGGTGCACACGCGAAGCCAGAAAGGGATTTTGTTCTCTCATCTGTTCAACCCATTTTCATTCTGTTTTTGACTGCACTGGCAATTGCAGCCAGCAATACATCCCTGTACACCAAGTGCTCATTAATTCCACACAGACTGCTCAAAAAGCAAACAGAAGACAGGGACCATCTCAGCAATCCCACTGAAAACACGAAACATCATCTTATCTCAGTCTTTGGCTTTTTTTTCCCTTTGTCTGTCTTCTTCTACATGAATATTTAGGAAATACACAGTGTGTTCTCTGTACAAAATGATGTACAAGAAGTAAAAAAAACCCCACACTTCTTGCCTCTGATGACTGAAATGACAGACAATAAAAGATCGTCAAGATTCACTGGTGGTATTACCTTGCCACTTTCTTTAGTGTTTCAAGCAATACTTATTGTTGACTGTAACTGTTAAAACACCAGAAGAATTTAGAAGTATTTTACAGCCAAGATACTAATTTTATAATTCATGGAAAGGACAACTCCAGTCCCAAAGACTAAACCACTGTCAGAACTGGAACAATTCTGGAACTGTATTTAACAATGGAGCATAAGTGACATGTGACTGACAAAAATAACAAGGGGAGGGGAGGAGGTAAAGAAAAAACTAAAAATGAAACCTTCTTTTAAGTTGGAAGTTACAAAGACCTACAGAAGAGCCCTTCTGTTTAAAACAGAAATAAATTGCTAAATGTATGTCAGCTAAGATGATCACGGAATCACTGAATGGCTGAGGTTTGAAGGGGCCTCTGAAAATTCTCTGGTCAACCCGCTACACAAGCAGGCTGCCCAGGATTATACATAACAGAACAATAACTGAGGAGGCTTACGCAGATGCCTCTTTGTATTTCCAAGTAAAATTCTGCCCTGCTTTCCATTATCCAAGCTGAATAATATTTACCTATTTTTATATATCCATATACACACACGTAAGTAAATATAAAATAAACAGTTCTGCTTAGCTCTTCTGCAGTGATTCTGCAAATGCAAAGAAGTATACGCTTCATGACGGAGCTCAGGAGAAAAAGTATAACATTATAAGTAATCTATAAATATTTGATGGGTATATTGTTTTCATTTGGAATAAGCAATATATATTACAGATAAAAAGAAGCATAAAGACAAAACTTGTGAAGTTATTGTGGTGATTAACTACCAGAAGAAACAGTCTTATAACAAGCTACTGAATGAAAGACTAGCCTCTGGAGAACAATGAATAACCCATTATTTCTGTCTATCAAAACAGCACTGAGAAAATCTAGGAAACAGTTTACAGGAAATAACCTTCATGTTCACTGGCAGATAAATTTAATGTATTGCTTTTCCCATCCCTAACTCCTGTTCTAAAAATGTGAAAGCCTGTGCTTTAGTCTGCATACATTGTCCCAGCAAACCCAGAAGTGGATGTCAATTTAAAAGCATACCAAATGGACTTCTAATTTTTCAATATAAAAATGTGAATTCAGAAATTAATGAGATTTTGACAGCAAGCTTACCACACAGATCAGATTCTTCAGACTAACAATGAATACTTTCTCTTGTCACCAGAGATCCCCTTCATGACCTCAGGGCCTTTGGAAGTGGTGGTGACAGCAGCAAGGTGTGCTGCCACTGCGGATGGGAGCAGGCAGCCTGATGTAGCCCGCAGGACAGGAGTGGAGAGGTGGAGAGCCAAGTAGGGCTGAGAACCCACCGCAGAGAGGAAGACAGGCAGCAAAAACAAACAGGATAGCGGGCAAGTCTGAGAAGAAATGATCAGCAGTGAGAAAGGGGCATTTAGGATCCAGTTTAAGACATAATGAAGCAGTAGGGAAAGAGGGAATGAAGGTATTACAAAAGAAACTGAAAAGACAAGTCCATAAAGAAATAGCAAGGCACAGATATTCAAGTCAAACTGCCAAGGAGGGGAAAAACTGTTAGTGAGAAAAGGGGGGAACTAAAGATGACCAGACAGACATAGAGGAAAAAGAAGCAGAAGCGGCACGGCTATTTGAGAAAAGACGGAGAGAGGCCCAGAGGATGCAGCAGGGCCTCCAGGGGGAAAAAGAAACCAAATTAAACCGAACAAGGGAAGTCTGAGGAGAATGGGATTAAAAATACAAGTCAGGAAGAAAAGAAGGGGAAATGAAGAAGAAAGGCTACATATGATTTGCAGAGTTATTAAATCTGTGATGGTAACAAAAGTATGTGCAAGTAAATACAGATGTTACTTAGAAACCTTCTTACTATTCAGAAAATAATTTTCCTTTTAGAGAAGCTAAAAGAAGCCACCATCTTCAACTTTATTAAGACATTGTAAATTGAGCTTTCAAGAAACACCAGGTAATCATTTCACAATAAAAAATACAAAATCATTAACTATCCCCAAAACAAGAAAATGCTCATGCATACAAAACCTACCTTTTCTTCCATCAATAATTTGAATTCAACTGTACTGTCCATTTAAATACAAATACTCAAGTATATCATGAATACTGGTATTTTACTAACTCATAAAATTCACTAAATACCAAGAATAATGTACTGCGACTTCTTAATTCCATTGCTTTACGTGTCTATAGTCCATTTTTCTCTTAGTAACATTAAATACAGGTCTTCCAGGAATAATAATTCTCTTTGGTCAGTAATTCAGAAAACCTGCAGTTACCTTAGCATAGAGCACTTAACAAAATCTGATTTTCAGTTTCTGAGAAAAAGAGTGCTCCAAACCTTTCCAAGACCTTTGCCTGCAAATTCCAAGACCTACATCTGCAATTTTTTCATCATGTTATTGGCTTCTGAGAGAAGCAATGCCTGAGTCATTTACATGACTTCTGCTGGATCCTCTCCCATCCAAGGGCCTAATTATGAACAACTACATGAGTAATTGCTGAAATTAGTTGGAGTTAGTCTATTCATCAGACTGAAATTACTCACACAAATGTGAAGGAGGAGCAGAACACTTCCTGCAGATTTTGCAAGGAAAATGTCAATGTATTTCTATACACAAGGCAAGGTGTCTTTCCTCTCCTGCTAAAGCAGGAATTATTGTCAGAAGCAGACCATGTCCCACCTGAAACCTGCCCCACTGAAAAGCTGTTACTGAATTTTTGAATGCAACCAGCTTTAACAAATTACTTCTACACTCCTCATGCTTTCTGAGCTCATCCTCCAGCTTCAGACAAACCTGTCAATTCTGCTCTTCACATTTAAAGTCTAATCTGTAAGAGACAGATTCTGCTTTCAGGAGCCACAGGTCAAGCCAAGCACATACCGAAGCTCCAGGAAAAGAGACTTTCAACCCCTGTTTATTACAAGGGCTAAGCTTCCCTTAAAGAAAGGTCCTTGGCTGACACGACATCCAGCCTCAACAGTTCTGCATGAGACAGAAAACCACTGTGTGTGCAACAGTGAGTTAATTGATCTCACTTTATGAGCCTTTCCATAAAAAGAGGTTTGATATTTTTCCGGCAATTTTAATCAACTGGGATACTTCTAGTCACCAATTAGCAGACAACTGCCTTGTCAGGTCTTGACCTTATATACACTTGAGATTTATATGATGCACAGATATTAGTTATTAAACATATTTAAAGGGCATATGTAATGTGCCTGTAACAAAGTTTTCCATGATCCAGAACCCCTCCCCTCCATCACCCCATTTCTGCTGCAACCTAACACACAGACCTGAGCTAGACTGTTCATATGCTACGATTAATTATTTGTAGCTGCTAGGAAGTACCTTTCCAAGGCTCAGGTTTTAGCCAATTCTATTCATTATACAGGAGGTCAAATGGCAGACCGTTAAGCAATTTCAAGCCACCTCTCTTATCAAATACAGTATAATTAAACAAGCTTTCAGCACATCTTCAGAGTGAAGAAAGGTATAAATAAAAAATGTTTCACCTTCCAGGTGGCACTTAACAGATTTCAAATATAATTAGCACTTTCTAAAATGACTATATAAATCCCAAAGTGAAGTTGCAAAGCCTGAAACCCATTAATCTTACACATACAAAAAATGGTTTAAACAATTTTTTTAAAGAGCAAACATATTTTTGGGAACTGGTGACTGAAGAAGAGAATGTAGGAAAAAATATGTTGAAAGTTTAAGTAAAAAAAAATGCCCATAATACAAGAATGTAAGAGTTGTTGCATTAGGCTGCACCAAAGGTCCACCTAGAAGAATGTCTGCTCTCCAAAGAGGTCAAATGGATGCCTAGGAAAGACTGTAAGGCCAGACCAAGCACATGTTTCCCAAGTACTCCAACCACTGGTGGCTCAAGGACTTCCTGAGCCCGATGTGGTTTCCATGTAGTACGTAAACCTCAGTGCATTTGTTTTCATGAACTTGCTCACCTTGCTTCTGATCCTCCACAACTGCTTGTCACATACAGCATACCACGATACACAGCCCCAGAGCTAACTCAGTGCTGTACGAGGAATGATTCCCACCTGTCTGGCTCCAACCTGCCTCTTGCCAACTTGATTCCCCTCAACTTTTGTACTGGAACTGATCGTTTATTGTCTCTTACTGTTCACCTTTTCCCGTATCACACATATTTTGCATATTCATCATGTTCTCGCTCAGTTTTTTCCTGACTGAAGTATTCTTCTTTATGCATTCCCTCCATGTAAACTGTTTCATGTCTTTAATGAATTCTGTTGCTCTTCTCTGAACCTTTGCTTGTTTTCTTATCTATAGGATAGCAAGTAAGAATTGCAGTTATTCAAAATAGGGACACTACAGACTTATACATACTGGCATAACAATGTCTCCAGTCCTTTCCTAAGAGTTCTCAGTATTTTATTTGCTTTTTTGACCACAAATACACATTAAGCTGATATTTTTATGGAAAGGTATCTAAGACAGCCCTAAATCTCTTTGTAACACATACTGATGTCGCTAACTTTTTTCTGCAGCAAAGTTTTCTTAAAAACAAAATGAAACCAAACCAACCCCTGAAATCCCACCCACTAAGTATTCAGCAATAACTATCCCCTGTCAAAGAGGAAAGGTAGAGAGTGACCTCTAACAGGCTGATGTTTCTTTAAATGTTACAGTACATATAAATCGCCATGAGGAAAGTACATATTCACTGGAGAAGCCTGTTTGTTGCATTACTGGTGAGCTTGTTAGACTTCCTGAACCAGCAGACTCAAAAATCCAGCAAAGGATTCTAAAGTTGAGCCTTAAGGCTTTGAATGTCCCCCTGCAAAGACGAAAAAACACTGTTTTCCTTAAACCTCTAGAAAAAAACCAAGTGGTCTGCAAGAGGGCAAACTGTGAGCTTATTCATCATTGCTTTCTTGCTTCTAATTATTTTGAAACCTGACATTATCCAGAAAATCGTCAGGAAATACAGAAAAGGCCGCAGCTTCCCACACTCACTTTGATGAATGATACATCCATTTATTAATTTCTGTTCTGGCCAGGCCTAATAAAGTATTTCATTTTCTGACAAGAGATGAAATAAACACAATGATCCGCCAGGCAAACATCATAACGTGTTCTGAAGTAGAAATGCTTTTAGCTGGAGACAGCTACATTCATAATCTTAAACTAACCCATTACTATAAATACATGATGAAAGACAAATATAGTAAAATACATGTAAATGTAATTAGCTACTAAAAATAAATTATTATAATAAAAAAGTGGATTTCCTGACAAGTGGAAAGTATTTGGTCTGATGCCTTTTTGCTACTACAATTACACCTCCCACTGAGCAGGCAAATATAGAACCTATCAGACGAAGGTGATGAGCAATACCTTATCTTGTTTACACACAGGATGATAGAAACTGAAATTAGCTAGTAATAAATACTAAGATTTTAGCCATATTGCCAGCTTGATTCTTGTGAATGGTCCTGAGCAAGTCATACCACAGCACAACTCCACTTCGTCAGAATGAGAGAGGACTGAAAATTATCAGACATGTAACAGTTGCAGTAAATCTGGGTCAGAACACAGAGGCAGAAAAGAACTACAGTGAATTATCAGTCAATGTAAGAGAAAAAAGTAACAAGTGTATGAGTTCAACCCTCCTCGCTTATGCACACAGCTTGCAGTAATGAAGCAGCCCTAAAGGATAGCTCCTGCATGCTTTAAACAGACAGCAGGTAGAGAGGAAGCCCTTCCATGGAGCGCTACAGGAGGGGATCCTGTCCAAGCCTGGTGGTTAACTCCTGCGGACAGGCTCTGGGCACCACCTGAGAAGTGCCTCTTCTCCACTATCTGGACAACTTACATGCTTGATTTGTTTTGACTGCTTTATTAGGTGTAACTAGGTGGAGGTCCTCTATTCAAGTAACAATTACATAGTTTTTAAATTAACTAATGTGTCCCAGGATATAAAAGAAGGATGGCAAGGACAGAGAAATAGTAAGACTATCTGATAGAGATGGTAAAAGAATTGCTTTTACTGAAAAAGTTACCTAGCATATAAAAAAACTAAAGACTGGCATTTTGATAAATCATATAATTCTCAGAAGAAAAAGTAAGTGATCAACAACAGCATGTTGATATCCCATCTTTATTGTTTCTGTCTCCCAAACCACTTTCCTATTTCTTTTGATGCATTAGCACTTTTACTTTCTATAAACACACTTTTGGGATTTTTCTTCTCTACTTATTTTTGGTTCTGTTTCTTCCTTTTGTGCTTTCTGCAAGCCCCCACACTATAGCTATGCATGCTGATACTTTCCCAAAGAAACAGCAAAACTACCCAGCCTTCCTCTCAAGCCTTGTCTGTTAACCTCTAATGCTCTTCATGCAAGTAAAAAACATCCCCTCCACCGCTACTCCCTCCAAAAAAACCTGAACAAAAAACCAAAAACCCAACACAGAAAAACTCACAAAATAACTATAATTTTTCTTTCTCATCAAGTTCTTTAACATCTTTCATCCACCAGGTCATTTCATCTAAGAAAATCTGCAGAATTGGACAGCAAATTGTTTTGGACACATTATGGAGGCACTTTTGTAATCTGGATCTGCCATAAATAATACATATTTTATATATATTATATATACATATATGTGATTCATTTAAGAAGTGCATGGATACAAAAATGACTGGTGTCTTTAGATCAACTTCAAAAGGAAACAGACACCAAACATCCTGCTGCAACTGTGACAACACACTTGGGCAATGAACAAATATTTTGAGAGAAATGTATGCTTTCTGCTAAAGAAAATACATCATCCTTAATTCAGAAATCAAAAAAAAAAAGTCAAAGAACACTATGTGATTTTAAGAACTAGTCTTTCAGAGGACATATCCTGTGGTGCACAAACAGATTTGAAAATAAGACACGTACAGCACATATTATACCAGCAATTCACAAGTGTATCAGCTGATCTCTAACACCACACTGATGGTTAAATGTAAAGGAAAATTATTGATAAATTTACTCTTAAAACAAGAATTTGCTCTGATTCAATTAAAACAGTCTATAAGAAAAGCCCTGAATATGAGCATTATTAGAGTTCAACACTGCGAGTTACTTTGAAAACAAATTCTAGAGCTGCATGGAGACCTCATAGCAGTCTTCCAGTATCTGAAGGGGGTCTATAAGGATGCTGGAGAGGGACTCTTCATTAGGGACTGTAGCGATAGGACAAGGGGTAATGGGTTCAAACTTAAAACAGGGGAAGTTTAGACTGGATATAAGGAAGTTCTTTACTGTTAGGGTGGTGAGGCACTGGAATGGGTTGCCCAGGGAAGTTGTGAATGCTCCGTCCCTGGCGGTGCTCAAGCCAGGTTGGACAGAACCTTGGGTGCCATGGTTTAGTGTGAGGTGTCCCTGCCCATGGCAGGGGGGTTGGAACTTGATGATCTTAAGGTCCTTTCCAACCTTAACTATTCTACAATTCTATGAATTCAAAAGCAAAATCATTTCATAAGCAGGTAAACGTAAAATACTTTACAAACCACTTCTACCCCAGAAGCACCAACACTTCCCATTCTGCCAACATAAGGAAGCTGGTTAAGTTCCAATTGCCTTAACAGGTCACAGTCAAGGCAGCACGATGTGTTAAAATTCAAAGTGCGTACTGGTGAAGCATATGCTGGGGAAACCAAGGGCTTCACCTTTGAATTGCGGAGCCACAGCACACCATCAAATGTCACAGGAATTTTAAGATGCCAACAACTCTCAGCAGCATTATCAAGAAGGAGACCAAGATAAAGAGATTATATTTACCTGCCAACAAACGGCTCCCAAAACAGCAGTCGCAACAAGGCTGAAAAATACTAGCTGCTGTGAAATCAAACAGAAGTGACGCATTCCTTTAGATGCCATAACTCTGTCAAGGCTGTTGTTCTCTGCACGATGGGTATAGTATACCTTGTGGCAGTCATTTAGTTTTGTGTGAAATCCCCAAAGAGTTATAAAAAAGATCACATGACAAATCATCCAGAAAATTCCAAAAATAGAAAAACCAGGTATCACAAAATACCAGAGATCCAAATCACGCAGTTTAAAGGCTGCTAGAATGAAAAAGGTGAGTTCAATGACTCCAACTAAGATGACAGAAAGCCTTCTGCAGATTTTACCACGGTACAAGTAGGGCTTCCATCGTTCAGTAACTGAAAGTCCACTGAAGTAAACGTCGAGAAGGGGATTTGAAATCAGGCAGCTAAAGAAACATGACAAGGCAAAAGGGTTTGTGGGAATTTGCAGTGATGGAAAAAAGAGTAAGGATGCAATGGCTCCAAAAATTGCCAAATTTGGAATTGCCAAGAAAGACTTCATACGTAAGTCAATAATCAACATGGCCAAAGCTACAACCAACAGAATAATGCTTCCAGATTCTTCTACCAGCATAGTTGTGCTGGCAATTGCAAACCCAACTAGCTCCAAAAATTCAACTGGTGTCAGCAGAGTCGGTCGATGATGGATACAACCACAAATCCTCTCAATCAAAGCATATAATATCCTTAAAACTATGGCAGAGAGGAGCAAGTATTTTGTAGCTTCTTCTTTCACATCCCTTTTGAATGCAGAATTATTAAGGAAACAGAGAAGGCCAAGCAAAAAACCAAACCAGAGATTGGAAAGACTCAGACTTGCTGTTTCCATTGAAAAATAGTAATACAGTATGCTGGCAATTCCAAGAACAAAGAGCCCCAGAATAAATATTACCAAAATCAGTGCATCTGACGTTTTTTCCCATCTGACATAAAGGCCCATGCAAATGGCAACCAGGAGGTTGATTCTGGCAAGATAGCCAAGGTATCTGACTGACGAATGCATGTTCACTTCTCTGTTTGCTTCTTCTAGCCTCGTCATTGCTGCATAGAGACAATGACTAACACAGTAACGCAGTGATCTACACATGTAAACTGCAATTAGGGGGTTTCACCCACTTGACTGAAAGTAAATACTTGGGTTTCACCCAACAAAAACAGCACAATCGCTGCCTTCTGTAGTATCATTTCAGTAACAGTAGTCCAGAATCACTGAAGTCCTGGAAGAAGAATGAAAAACATTTTAATGGCAGAATAATTCCTTTTAATTATATATTGCATAAATATGACACATCCTTTCTCACAAAAGAGTTTATCTAAATTAAAAAACATATAACAAAGAGAAACAAAGTGTATTGTTACAGGTCACTCATATTGGGGTCATTATTAAAACCAGTATTTGCGCAACCGTTCTATGACTTTCACTTCTCCAAGCCACTTTTTTTTTTTTCCATACAAAAACCCCCAAATTTATTTCATTTTAAACATAAGCACCTCCTACTCAGATCCACTTAAAACCAACATGCTTTTCTTTTTAATACAGTAAAGGAACAGATACTAGTATTTTTAGGGGAATTTTGTAAGAAACGTGGCTAGGCAGATTCCACTGACACTCACTGTAAAACCAGCCTAAGTGGTGTAGAGACAAACCAGACCTAAGAAACACTTTTGCTTAAATTACTGAAGTTTGGCAACATCGAACTACACATTAAAAATCTGTTTAATTGAAATACAATACATATCATATACTTAAAAGCAAACAGTTATTACATGATGCCATTTCAAGTTAAAGTTCTCTGGATTTCAATTATGTGTTTTCTTAGTACTCATTATTATTAATGTTTTATACATATGAACTTAATCCTGTGTTCTGTCCATGGCTTAAACCACAACATTCTGGGTAGCCGGCATGCTCAAGATCTCACAATATTTTCCCCCTCACTTGGTATACTCACTGTTCCTTTCAACCTTTCATTTGTTCCTACTTTATGTAGATAACACAGCCCAAAGCTGTTATCACGTTCCACAATACATCAGGTATCATAGCACTGTCTGCAATCTCACATGGTTTTGTACTACAATCAACATTCGCTTTAGACAACTTGGGCGATTTATTTCAACTCCTACACAAGCTCTCCCCCTGCCCATAGCTATCTCTAGTTCAAACCATGAATACAGAGGAACAATTTCCCACTCCCTGCCAACCCACAGCACTGGTGCATGACTACTGCTACGTTGAAGCACATGGGCCATGCCACTCTGTTATCTTGGCTCCTGAGCCTCTCTGGAACCCTTCCAAGCCAAGGGGCTAACAGCATAAACATTCATTTAGACAACAGCCTCACAGAGGTCAGCAACCTGGCTCATACGCAAAGGGCGGAAGCTCCTGCCTAATGCCTGCTTTACAATTCTGCTATGGTGGCTAAATCATTTTCTTGGGGGGATCGTTACACCAGCAAACTCCTTGCAGGCAAGCAGCCACTCCGACCGAAAACCACTGTGACCGCCTCCGCTCGTACCAAGGGGACTCTTGCTGCCATCACACCATGAGAAACACGAGAGAGAAGCTCCTCTGCTGCTGCCCCAGGTGCTGTGGCAGGAAGGCACCACGTCTGCTTGAACACAAGGTATATGCAAAACGACAGCCCAGACCCTGAATGCAACCTCCGCTTCCTGGAGACACCTTCCAGCCAATGAATAAACTATAATACTCATTATTCCTGTTCTTCTAACTGAAACATACGGTCAACTTTTTGGTGAAAAGAGGAAGAGGAGCATTTTCATGATTATGTATCTCATCACACAGCTATTACCAAATAAACGTAACACAGCAATTCAGACAATTTAAATGGGAAGTTTCAGTATCTGATTTCTTCCTTAAAACACAGCTGTTACGATAGTTTAGACTAAGACGTCGGGGGGAGGGAGGGTGTTGTGTTTGCTTGGTTTTCAGACTAATGGCCTTTAAGTTTTTAGGTTGCAACATCCGAGTTGCACACCGCAGCTAAGCACTTTCAGATCCAAAACGGAATCTGTACGCCCATTTTTAAATATGTGTCAGCTACTGCAAACAGAATTTTAGCAAAAACGAGAGTTTATTTTAAATAGAGATTTACAGACTCAAGTACCCCAGGGCTTTCCTATACATAAAGAACTGCCATCCCTAAACTAGTTTTTACCCTAATTTATCTAAGCACGTAGAAAAAAGAACCAAAACTCAAAGATGGTTTGGTAGTTTCAGTGCAGCTGATTTCAAGCCCAGGTGAGGTCTATCCAAAATACTGGATTCACTTTCCTCCAGCTTTATTCTTCCAGTTTAAGATGTACTTTTTTTTTTTTTTTTTTTTAACAAAACCCCTTGTTTAGCTGATTAATACCGTACCCTTAAATCTCAGTGACCGAGCATGGTAGTTGCCGGATGCTGATGCTGGGCCCACGTTCCGGGTTACCGGTGACAGACACAGAGAGGCCACGGGCCAAGCACCAGCTGCTGGTCTAACCCGCCCGGTAAGCTCCATGTCGGTGCTCGGCCCGTGGGGCGGGCGCTGCCAGCCGCGGCTGTGCCAGACCAACGCCGCGCACCGCCCAGGACCCCGCTCTGTACAGCCGCCCGCTTTCCCCCGCGGTGTCCGCCAGGCTGCCCGGCTCTCCTCGCCACGGTGAAGGGCCCTGCTCCACGCAGCGCAGACCCAGACCCGGCCCTAGCCCCACGGTGCCGCGGCCCCCGGCGCGACCCCCAGCTGCGGGAGGCGACGCAGCCCGGCCTGGCCCGCACTCACCTCAACAGGCGTCTCGGAAACTTCCCACCCCCCGCGCAGCGCCGCCGCCATGTTGAGGCTGAGCGAGCGGCCCGGGTACGGGCCCCGCCGAGGCTCAAACGCCGCCGCCCGGGCGCTGCTGGAGTCTGACTCGCCGGGCCGGGAGGCGAGGCGGCAGGCGGAAGGGGAGAGCGCGGTGTTATAACAGCATTCCGTCGGGAGTTCCAGCCCCACAGCTGGCTCGCTCTTGGGGAATTAATTCAGCATCATGCAGCTGACGGGCAGAAGTGAAAGCACGCTGCACAAACCACTGAAAGGTTGGTAGGCAGGAAGAATAAAATCATCAAAACTGTAAGTACTGTCCGCTGGTACTTACGATACGGAAGAGGGAGGAATGTGTTTGAGTCAGGCCTGCAAGGCACACTGAACTCACACTAGCCTTCTGGAATAAGTTATCCGGAGAAGCTGTGGCTGCCTCATCCCTGGCAGTGTTCAGGGCCAGGTTGGACAGGGCCTTGAGCAACCTCGTTGCGTGGAAGGTGTCCCTGTCTATGGAACTAGATGTGCTTTACGGGCCCTTCCAGCCCCAAAACCAGTCTGTGATCCTTGGCTAGCAGGACCCTGATCCTGGGCTGACCTGTGCGCTTCCAAAACAAAGGCTTTCACCACTCTGGCATTTATACAGCAGCACACTTCCTTAACACAGTGTTGTGAAAATAGCGACGGTTATGAAGACATGTTCTGAACTGGCCCTTGCAGGCAGGTAGGCAAGAGCAGGAAGTTTTTGGATGCTTACAGATCCATTGCCTATGCAGGCAAAACAAGGGCAGTTGAGTTTGAATGAAGTTTAGACAGCAGCTGCGCAGGGGTTCTTCGAACTTCCGAGAGGGCTGGCCTGTTACGCATTTACGGCCTTTGTTCCTATAATCCCTTCATCCCAACCAGCCCCTTTCTGTCCCCCAGTCAAGAAGCACTAGTGCTGACTGCTGGCAGCTGGATATCCAAGGAGCTGATCTTCAACAGGCTGTCTTTGTTATTCACACAACTGATTCAACAGAAGCAGACTGTCTCCAAAATCCTTTTCCCTCTTCAAAACTCAATAAAACCACCCAACAGGTCTAAAGTTCCATGGGTTAACAAGAAACAAACACAAGCACTCTGCTGCAAAGATATTCCAGGGAGACAGAAGAGAAATAAAGAACATGCAGAGAGAAGAGAGGAACTGTCTTAAAAAAGTGGTTGCATTCTAAGCGGGCAGGCAAAGAAACATGGTACAGGTACAACTGGAGGAACTCCAGAAAGCCTTCTGTAAAGCAAAGGCCACAACCAAGATATGAAAGCTGAAACTGAAGTACCCAATTTAACATCTTTACTATAATTCAGTTTATAAAATTAACCCAAACACAACTATTTTCTTGACAATAAGGAAAACTATGGATTGGTTTCACTGGATTTCTAAATAAGCCAATTGCACAGGAAAGAAAAGGGACATCTCCACCCCAAATAAACAGTCTTTAAAAAGATACAGTTTTTGTATTTTTTAATAAATGTGCTTTGTTCACAAAAAGTAGTGACATAAAGACAACAGAAATGCAAATACACGTTTCTTTTCCTCTCCAGCACCTTAAGAACAAGAGATCTCTTGCACAGTCATAATTTTCAAATACTTCATAATCTAGAAACATTCTTCTTGCACCAAAGCCAAATATCCAACAACTCCTGATATCACTTCATTGTTGAGGGAGACAGAAGATTTATGTAAATCCCTCTTCCTACCTCCCTCCCCCCACCCTTTCCCCCCCACAAAAAAAAGGTAAAAATAAAAAACCCAAACTAAACACACACACACCCCACCCCTTCAGGTATTTAGAATGAGCAGCAAAAAAACCAAGCTGTTTTGAGCTTCAGGTCCCTAAACCACAAACACTATGGTGTCACCAACCTGTCAAAAAGGCTTAGATTTTAAATGTTAATATTTTAAACTGTTTGGAGGGGATAGATCTTGGTCTGAAATACTTTTTTGTATGAATCACAAAATGTAATCAATGCCAACATATATGTTAGCTGGTATATAACTTGTTTTAAAAGGAGTATCAGTTAAAATGTTAGGTACACTTTGAAGTATGCACAGATTAAGTTTCCATAAACAGCTGAATTTATAGCACCAGCATTTGAGCTTTAACAGGAGCACTGCTGGAGTCAGTGGTTAACTGGGAAGAAGAAAGGCTCTGAATGACAAGTGAAGTGGTAAAGCATCGGTTGCGAATACTGACTTGGAGCCAATTTTGAAGCCATTGTCTATTTCATTAGAGAAGTATTCTTTGTAAAAAATAATCAAAAAAGGTCAACCTTAATACTTGTATGTCAAAACTTTTTTTAATACATCAGAATTGTCTGATTTGTATATAAGGATATCATTCAGATTGAATAACAAATCTGAATCAGGTATTAGGGAATGCTTTAAATTTAAGGAGAGAAACACAAAAAGCATATGTTAAAGAATAAAGCATTACAGTCCAGATCACATTTTGAGTGTAAACTGGACCAATGGGGGATGACTCTGTAGGAAGCAGTATAAAAGAGAAGAAAAATCAGGTAGGTCAAACCATGACACTTTCAGTGCAAAACTTCAATGGAAGGAGTAAGTTTCACTTTTGTAGCAACCACTGTAAATTCCACACTACAACTTCCGTTTATCTGGTAACCTCTCTATGATAAGTACAACATGGTAGGTTAATACAGTGTATGGTGCATTTCACCACAACCACCTTTGAAACTCTATTAGTATTTTCTACCATTTTGCAGAAGTCAGTCTAAAACCCCAATGTGGCACCTACTTCAAATCATTTATTATTAGGCACTTACATATAGATGTAACAGCCTAACATCCAAACCTGAAAATTCTGGCCATTATTTTTAGATGGAGGGAAAGCTAAGCTAGGCTAGTACTGAATCCCCTGGTTTTACCACTGAATATAATTGGTTTTTCTTGCAAAAACTCACAGATTTATTACCCAAGTTAAAAAGTTTAATAGATGCAAACTACTTCTGTTCCATGTCCTTATAGTGAGGACTCATTTTCAGGCAGCTATGGAGTTTTTATTTAGCTATCCAGAAGATTTTGGGGTCCAAATAAGGAAACAAATTATGTTAAATTCACTTGTGTGGTCTGAATACACAACTTGTGCAAATACGTGTATCCTTCAAAAACTGTACAATTAAGTTCCTTTTTACAAAATTGGTCTGTAGGTACTGTATAACTTCAGAGGTCTACAAATAAGGACAACTAAAGAAAGAGTTGCTTGTTTATAAAATGCATAAATAATTTACTTTAAAACATGACAAACCCACCCTGTCCCCCCAAAAAAACACAGTTTGAAGAGAACTGGAGAAAAATACTGATATGTGTCTGTGCTTGTACACTCATAAAACTGCAAAATCACGTTCCAGTTTTCAAGTGAAACATAATTGTCTAGACGTACCATACTCCTCTGGGGGGGATAACCTCTTCAGAAAATCTCATATCTAACGGCTATTTATGCAACAAAATTACACTGTATGTATAACTATGGATGAATATATTCCAGTATTGGGTGTTATCTCCATTTAGCTTTACCTCAAGAGGGCCGCAATAAACAAAATTAAATGTGCAAGCATTATAGTTTCTCCATCTCTGGCTTACCCAGAGTGAAACAAATTTTGGGAAAAAGTTTTGCTCCATAATTACGAAGGGATACATGTAACCAAGTGTCTTAACCTATCTGCACGTTTAGTTAAAGTGCTAATTATTTCTTCCTACATATACTTCTCAGAAGCCCACCAACTCCAGTGCCTTAAGCTCAACCACATTGGGTTAAAATATTGAAACAACGTTTAACAAATTAAATAGAATTCACACTTCACAGCACTAAAGAAAAGAATGGTACCTTTCTGGAAAAGAATTAGTGATACAAATCTAAAGAAAGTAACAGCAATTTATGCTATGACATGAGTCATGTGCATAAAACTTGTATTTTTTTCACTTTCATACAAGAATAAATTTTAAAATTCAAAAGTAGAAAAAAATAGCAAACTCTGTAAACCTTTGCATTTTCTTTATGCAAACCATTTTTGTGTGTTGAGCCCATGTTAGTATAGCAAAATCAGTTAAGAGTTTGACTGAAAGGGCCTTTCAACAACTACATTAACTTAGAAGCAATATAGGATCTTCTAGCTCATAGAAAGGAATTGAACTAGACTGGCTTTCTCCAGAGTCTGAGTCATAAGGAGCATCAGGTAGCTCCATAAAACCATAAGCTAGTTGTTCATCTTCTGTATCTGATCGAATATAGCAGGCCGTGTTGGAATACTCCTCCTCCTCTATACTGTTGAAATCCTGTGGGATATACAACATTCCTGGGTAGTTCCTGCTAACTAAGTCACTTGTTGTTTGCAGGGAAGTCTTCCTAAATGCCATCAGATGCATGTGAGAAAACTTGGAATACTTGAAGCGTTTAAAACCCAAGGACTCTATGGCAATTTTCCAGCTTTTCATCATCATAGCCCGGCGATTCTGATGAGATGAATCAGGAGTTATTACAAGCAGTAAGCCATTTAATACAAGAAGTTCATGTGCCTTCTTGCAGCATATCCATCGTTGATAGGGTGATGGAAAGTAAGAAAGGAGGAGTGAGAAAACAACAACATGGAACAGTTCTCCAGGCAGAGAATCAATAGGGTTTTTCAGTTGCTTAAGAAAGGCATCTATAGCATCTTGTGCCAGTTGGAGTGGTTGCTGAATTTGAAGATTTAAGAAGTCGCATTTGTATACACTCTGATGGAATAAGAACAAAAAAACCCAAACAAATAAAAAGGTTAATTTAAAGAGCAAATAAAATACAGATTTTCAGAAAAATCAACGAGAACTTCTCCATTCTCTCGAGGAAATATAAGCCTGTTGAACACTCCTCCTGCTGTTAAAATGTAACAGTCTAAAATATCAATTTAACATATAATGCTGGCTTTCACAGCTGCAAAGCAAAATTTTATATGTGCAGCAATTTTCTAGAGATTTGTTAATTGAGAGCATTTACTTAAAATAATAAAATAGAAATTTAGCTCAAGTAGAACAAAGTATCAAAACAACTATCTTAACAAATGCTTTAAGAAGTCAGATAAGCCTATACTGCTTTTGTTTCTCCAGATGCTAAAAACCTTTTACAGGTTTTTATAAACCTGAAATTACTATTTACAAACTAAATCTGATACCTCCGTATTTCCACCAATTCTCTGAAAAGAATCTAAGAAACTTAGTTTTCCCCAGTTCAGTCACTTGGGAAAAAAGTGTCATTCTTTACTGATACAGAAACAAAGAACCTATGGCAAGGCAATATACATTAGAAAGTTGAGTGCACAAACTGCTTGGCAGCAGTAATACAGATTCATGTTTTAACCTCACTGTAAAAGCAAAGTGTAGCAGTACACATTTGGGCAATTATCAAAGTAAGTCAAAGGCTATAAATTCATCTGTTGATCACTCTTGTGCTCAAGTTGTCAGAGACGGGAAATGACACTGCAATACAACATACAGAAGAGCAAGTTCTTAACATCTTTAATCACAGAGCATTCAAAAAACTCAAGATAATAGTACACTATTCACTACCTTTTTGACACTATATTCACCAAAGCCTGGTGCTGACTTTGTTCATAAAAATGGCATTAAGGCAAAGTTTTGACACAATAGCAACAAAAATTGTTATTAATGCTTAGAGAATGTGCAGTAAATGACAGACACCTAACAGGTAAGTTAACGTGAAAGCAGACACAAAACATTCTGCTGAGCACATCTGAAAGGTGGACTTAAATCTGCATTTTCATACCACAAAAATATTTATAGCATATTTTATGAAAAAATATTAAAAAATCTCTCTAGAACACCACTGTAAAGGCATTTCTAAAGCAACAGATAAGCACAGTTGTTTCCAAGTAGAAGAGAATGTTATTCCTGCTTATATGAAATCCCATTCTCTGACAGTATGCAGTAAATTAGAAAAAGTCAGTGTTTAAAAAAAATAGGAATTTGTGATTTATTTTTCAGCAGCTTTAATCTTGGCCTCCAATGTGCAAAAATCAAGAAATACTTGGATTATGTGGCTAGAATAAAAAAAAATTTAATTGCAAACATTATACCTGCAGGGCTATATTCTGCTTCCTTATAATACTTAGAACAGGAAATCATCAGTAGTCATTTCATGATATCCTCTATTAAGTTTTAGAAGAAGGAAGTGCTTTGAAGAGTAATTGTTCAGAGTACCATGCAAACTTCACTTAGAAGCAAGACTTTAAAAGTTTGAGGTTATACATATACATTTAAAAAAACAATTTAGACTGCAAGTATTTTTGAGTAGTGGAAAAATAAAACAGTTGTGTAGAAATCATGTTAAAGATAAATTCAGGACTAAAGTGTGCTTCAAGCAGAACCTCGACTCTGCAGACAGTTTTAGGACAAGAATGCAGCTAAAGTGGAGACTGCTACTTAACTCTAGATATACAAATCTTGAACTGATGTTAAAGTCCTCCTGGACACTGAAACAGCAGCCACCTTTCAGTGCATCCACTGACATTTAAGAACACAATCCTACTCGTATATTATAATTTTTAATTCCAGTACCGCATGCTTTGCAAGAGTATGAAATTTTATTTGTGTTTTCCCAAAGTGGAGATTCTCTTTTCATTCCAATTTTGCTTTTTGCATTACTGTTTGTTGCTGTGGGGTTTGGTTTTGGTTTGTTGTTTTTTTTTTTAAATGTAGACAAATTAAACTCCTCTATGAAAATAACCACTGCTAATTGCAGTCTGAGTTATGAGCCGAATGTTTGAAGGAATAGCCAACAAAAACACTAGCTCAAGAAGAAACCTGTTCTGTTTACCCTGGTCTCAGTTTCCTATCCTTTTGTCTGGCCTAGATTACTCATATTCCTCCACAGAAGTGACCTTTCTGGGACTCTTCCAATAATAGTTTTGGTCACTCTACATTTAAACTGATTTTCATGAGAACAAAAGTAATTTTCTTACAAAAACAGCACAATAGCCTACATAGCAAAATATTAACTATGCATACCCAAAAATTAATGCTTAGATTCAGCTCATGTAACTTCAGGTGCCTAGGCTCCCATTATAGTCACTGGTGAGCTAGGCAGTACAGCCCATGAGGTCAGAACACAATTCACCTCACCATGAAACAGCAGATGTTTAGGTTTCACCCTGACTATTTTTAATAGATCTTCACTGACTGTAACTGGAACTTAGAACCCCAGATGTAGACACCCTGTATACCTTAGCTGGAAATTTACTTGCCACATATTACCATTTTAGATGCCACAGGCTGCCGCTTCAGTGGCATCTGTCTCCTTCACATCCTGCATCTTGCCCAAAACCTGGACGCAGGTGTCCTACAGTCTCTTAAGTATTTGTGAAATCATGTTTGAGCAACTGGTGCCTATTCTTCGAATTCGGCAAGATGGAGACCACTCAAAGTTTCTTTGTGTTTTAGATGAAACAAACACTGAGTTGCTTTAAAAGGCAATCTGTCAGACTCAGATTATTTTTTTTCCAAGATCTTTCATTAACTAAGCACATACACAAAAAGATAAATTGTTACTGGACTACACCTGGTAACCACACATTTAGCAGGTAAACCACACTGCAGCAAATAAGAGAATGCTATTTTCTAGTTAACTGCGTTACTGTTATTTGTACAATTCTCACCTCTCCACTTCTGAAGAAGGTCAGCTTAGGCCACTGTTTTTAATGAGCCTGATTTTAAACTGTAAGTGGTGAAGGTGTGAATGGTCAAGGTTTTTTCTGTCAGAAATTTATTTCTATCTTCTCATTTTCATAACACTTTGTCATTTTGCTTGGTTGATAAACACTATTATGACTCGCATAAGTTGGGTCAAGAGCAAAAGAAAGAACATAAGATTACAGCAGAGTTACTGCCTAGGGAAACTGAATTTATCCCAAAAGTGACAATAAATTTCTTAGGATTACACTAGTTCAATAATATTTCTAGCAACAAACAGAAAAGCCCTGTTACAGTGCACTACTGGTTACTAAAGCTCCCCAGAAAAACTCACCAAGTACAGTCACCGATCATTTCCTTCTGTCAGGGAATGGAACTTCTTGGGAGGTTCACGCCTAAGCATAAGCCTACTCAATTTTTATTTACACCTTTTAAGATGCAAAGACATATGTGAAATGCTATTAAGAGACAGCTACTAAAATGTTCCAATTTTAAGATTCACAACTGCATTATAAAGGCATAACTCTTGGAAAATTAAAAAAAAAACCACCAGATTTTTAAACCAAACCACAACTACAGTTTACACCCTATTCATAGGAAAGGATGTAGCAGGAGGGCTACAGTTCCTATTAAAAGCACAGATATTTAGGACGCATACTTAAGTACTAAACATACTTTGTTTTACAGTCATTTTGAAGAATTGTGAAATATCTTGGAATCAAACTTAATATAAACTCAGCAAGTGTTACATACCTCAACAGCTGGAACAATATCTATACCAACTGTCAGAAATTCTTCAAACTTCAGAAATGGATTAAAGCAGCTACCAACATCAAGTAACCTGATCTTCCCCAAGGAGTGAAGCAATCTAAAAAGCAACAAGAATTCAGTTTTATCAAGTGTTATTTCTGAAGCTACATTCTGAACTACAATTTCAGATAACTAATGCAAAAAAATTTCTCACAGAACACCACTGTAATGACTAATAGAAATGAATACCTTACTTAATTGCTGAGATACGTAAAAAGCCAAGCTCCACCAGTAAAGCAGATGGTCTCGAAGTGGAAGAGTTCTGTTCAGAGCAGCTGTAATACTATTAACTTGTGTACATGTAGTAAGAAACTAAAATAGCAACTTGTGTGCCCACTAGACAGCCTTTCTCTATTGCTCTGTGTTTCCATCTTACCTTTTTGCAGTATTTATTGGTGTTGAAGTCACATAAGTCACTTAAAATTTCATGAGTTTAAAAGAAACAGGCAACACTATGACATACCTACTTGTCAGTCCCATTTTAAAGGGCATCTGAAGTAAAGTGCCACAATTTGTTTAATAAAGACAAGAGAACACATAGTGGTATTCCAAGGTAAACAAAACAAATCTTAAAGCATTTAGTTATTCCCAGAAAAAAAAAATTTAAAATCTTCAATTTGCTTCATGTTAGCTAATTTAATTTTTAAATGGATGACTGCTGGAGGTTTACTCCAATTCTGTTTTCAATGGATGCTGTAAAAGACTTAGATCAGGCCACACACAGCCACCAACTTAAAAACTGGCTGCTGAAGTTGTAGGGAAGTTATTCTACTAAGCATCTAAATGAATGAAAATAATCCCGGAAAACTACTTGAGAAAAAAACCCAACCAACCAAATTAAAATAGCCCCCCAACCTACTCCATGCCAGGCAATCAGTTTTCTTTTGCAGTATCCAAAAGCTTTTTAATTAGAAGTAGGGAAAAATAGCTGTCTGGCTTAAGAGAATCCTAATCAGAGTATTACTGAAGTACTCGCAAATGAAGATTCATCCCATAAGAATTCTGGTGAACATTTTAGTAAGCCAAAAATCCATATCCTTATCTGCCACTGTGTGAGGACCCTACTAGTCAAGGTGAAATTATAGATAAGAAGACCAATGGCTGTAATGCTAAGTACTTACCTATGCTACCAAACAACAAAAGGTGAATGTTTAAAAGGAGGAGAGGGGGGAGGGTATGGTGAACCCAGGACACAAGGAGAAAGTAACTTAAGAAATCATAAGTTACTGCTTGGATTGACAGCAGGCAGTTGACAGACTACTGAGGACACTAGTTCCAGAATGCAGAGATGCACATATATACTTTTCCAAGATGTCATAGAAAAATGAAAAAACAAACAAACACCACCACCAGAAAACCCACACACAGAAAAACTGGCCCATCCATCTGCTCAAACAGATTCCAAAACTTTCTGGGGTAAAAAAAAAAATCCTGGAGGAATGGGAGATCAGGAAGAAAATAGCAGACTGAAGAAACAAAGAAGACATTCTTGTACTGTCTGGTTGAAGCTCCCATTATACCACACCAGAAAATACACTACAGGCTGGACTTGCCTTTCTTGGGAAGCTGTGACATCTGTGACCAACTGCAAACCCAACCAGAAATAAAGACATCACTGCTCTTTTAAGTTAAATGTATAATGTAAAAAAAAGAAATAAAGTTGCCTGGCAACTTTTGCAGGTAGTGACTGCTGCCTTGCCTCTGAAAGCATTCTTATCTTCCAAAGGACAGTCTCCTTGACCAATGCCAAGAGGAACATTTGTGGTCAAGTTTGCAACCTTAAGTATTTTCTTCATGATAAGGCAGTTACCAGTGTATGGAATGCAGCATCAGGTAAGATCAACGCACCTGTACAGAAGTACTGGCAGTCAGCCATCTTGTCATTTAAA
Source organism: Psittacus erithacus (assembly GCA_009867235.2). Classification (NCBI taxonomy): domain Eukaryota; kingdom Metazoa; phylum Chordata; class Aves; order Psittaciformes; family Psittacidae; genus Psittacus; species Psittacus erithacus. Next base: position 66,284 of record WYDI02036121.1, on the reverse strand, counting down.
AGTTTTGCCTCTTCCTGGCATTTCATGTGTCTAACCTGATATGTTGTCCCTCTTAAAAAGAATTAGAATGTCGCACTCAGATATCACTAATATCCAGGACTCAGCTGTTGAATACATCCTACATTCAAACACGTTTAGTTATTTTCCTTACACTCTGAATATGGAGGCCCCTGCTGTTTACTCTTTTTTTGCAACTCCAACAAAACATTAAGAGTTAAACTATTCTGTTCTAGACCACTAATACAGACTTTGCATCTGCCTGTTCTTTAGAACACAACTTAATGAAGGCATCCACATAAAAAAAAAACAAAGCAAAAACACAGCATCACTAGCACTCAATAGCTTGAGCTCTTTCTACTGGATCACTCACAGAGCTGCACCTAAAAATTTCCATCACTATTTCTAAGATCTTAGAATAACCAAAATCTGTTAATGGAGGCAAATAAACACAAACTCACCACATTCACAGGGAACTTATAAGAAGGAGAATGGTAACTATCCAGCAAGCAAATGTTGCTTTTTGTTTCAAGTTTCTGTAGCCAATTCCAGTTGGCATTTCTAAAATATCACTTGTCATCTTTCCAGGAAAGATTCAGCCCTTGAGAGACAGATAACTACAAAAACTTTCAGAAACAGATCTGCAGGGCTAATGGAGTCCAACAAAACCATGGATGTACTCATAGCAACAAGAAAACAGCAAGGAATACAATTTTCTGCAGTATCTTTAAGCAGCATAAATAGATCTGGGCTCCTAAACTCCCAGTAATCTACCACAGAGAGGATGCTGAAAAAAAACAAGAGAGGATTTCTCATTGCATTTGGCAGAATACATGCCAAGTTAAGGGATTTTACTTCTACACAGAAGAGAAGATATCCAGGGGATAGTTCTGTCAAAATACCAGCATCACCAAGGCAAATAATGCAACAATTAACCCTAAGTTAAAATGCACACATTGCCAGGCTGCCCTGGAAGTCACTCAGTCCTGAGTGGGATTTCAGAATGAAGAGGATAGTGACAGTTTTTCCTGCAGCTTGGATGCCAATCACAATGTAATCTGTACAACAGGAATTTGAATGCTGCAGAGGGACCATTCAGATCCTAGTGGCCATAAATCACAAACATGGGCTGAAGTCAAGCAGTGTCTTTTTCCACGTAAGAGTAGTATGAGGTTTCCTGGACCAGCACGTCTCCTTGTCCAGCAAATGGAGACACTGATGGTAGATTCTGTCTCATTCAAACACAAAAATTTATGTCTGTGTGTACATCTGTGTTCTACATAAGAGTCCAATGGCAAATCAATAGAAGACACATGAAACACAAGAACAGGGAAAGTGACTACAATGCAGAGAAACCTTCCTATGAGAGTGACAGCCTCCAGTGATTTCCATTTAAAAACATTTTCCATTTAAAGTATTTGATGAAATACCTGTAGAAATTAAAATTAAGCAATACAACCCAGAACCCTGATCTCCATGCAACCCCTCCTCACCTACAGTAAAGTGAAAAATCACTGTGATGTATTCTGTCAGGAATTCTGTCTTATACAACCTGCACCTTTGGCTGCACTGTAATTTTTTGACTGGGCGAAGGGAGACACTACTTCAGACTACTACAGCATTGGGACACATTTCTGGAAAGCTATAACTTTGGGTTCCAAGCTGAGCAGAAGCCAGAAGCTCCCTTCTACACTAATAGAGAACAAATTCACTTTGATAGGGGCGTCACATCCAAGGAGCCTTGTAATCTAAATTCAATGTAAACACACTTTGAAATCTTAAAAGTAGCAGAGATTCAGATTCTCACTTGTGTCTTGACTTCCTGCTGCTTGTACGGTTTTGTTGCCTCTCAGAGCACAGGTGTGATGAATCACTTAGTAGCAACTCTGAGGCTGCCAGTTACCAGCCAGTAGGAACAGGAGCCTAAGACAGGTGCTTGAAATAGTTTTGAAGCTGTAATTTAGGTGACAGTCACTCATCCAGTGAGCCAGTGACTTTGTTAGAAATACAGTCTTGCTGAATTCACTAATTCACTCTTCAACCCCCTGTTTCTTAATGATTTTCATCCAAGGCAACATTAAAAGCAAGGAAAATACCTTGCCACTGTAGGTAACATCCAGGCACATCTTGATCCATAATTCTTCAATGCATTAGTATACAGGTAGAAAAAACAAAATGTGAATAGTTAAAGATCAGAAACTGGTAAAGAAGTGTACATAACCTGGGAAATAGAATAATAGGATCAACTAGATTGGAAAAGACCTTTAAGATCATCAAGTCCAACCACTACTACAGGATTGCCAAGTCCACCACTAAACCATGTCAAGGCCTCATCTACATGGGTTCTGAACACTTCCAGGGAATGACTGCTTTTTAAATATAACCCCCACTTGTTTATTTCAAGAACTTTATTAAACGGACTACAGCTCTTTATTATTAGCCCCCTTAAAAATGTACGTATTATTCAACTAGGTGCTGTACAGGTAAAATGACATTTTCTCTTGGAAGTAGATAGAAGTAGAGCAGTGATATGACCATGAGGAAAGTCCCTATCTCTGAAATTAATCACTTTAAGTGCTGATCTCCTAGTTCACAGTTTTAAATTACTTTATTATTTATCAAGGACAGGAAGGGGTAAAAAATTTCAGAAGCCTTATGCTGCTGTCAGAACAGCAGAACAAACATATACATCTGGTTCAGAGTGGCAACTCTGGTATGCCTCAAATCCAAAGAGAAGCTCTACCTTGCTGGGATACTTATAGGTTGTACCTTAAGAGACAGTCAAACTAGGACCTGAGAAGAATCCATACAAAAAGTCTGTGATTTTTACCATTAAGGATAAAAAGTAAAACTGCTTAATTTGACAGGAAAAGAAAATACTCAAAAAGAGAACAGAGGGAACTGATTTATTGAAGGGAAGAACTGTTAAAGAGCAGATAACAACCAGTTTCATCTTGCAATGCTCAGACACTTTGATGTCCAGCTTCACAAGTGCAGTTGTAATGTCAGTGACATAAGTATTCATGCTGAGGTGGAAGGAAGTACTGCAGAAAATACATTATTTTTTGTACAGATGAAAGTAAAAAAATAACTGTTTGCATTAGTTATTGCCGTGCAATTTACCAATTTTAATGTAGCAAAGAGGTGAGCAACATGAGCAACTGGAAATGGGTTCATCAGAATAGCTGAGTAACTGAGTTACAGTAAACTTTGCATTTCTGGCTCCTATGATGTTTCCTTCTCTCACCTTTGAGTTGGCTGAGCTTCTCTCCACATCTCTCAGCATCTTTTCTATTACCCATAGAACTTTTTACTTTTAAGCCTGCTTTGCTCCTTAACAAGCAAAGTACAGTCCCTCCACAACAGTTTTCCAGTAAAGGTAGATTCAGAAAGAGGTCCTACAGAAAGAACTTGGTTTAAACTACTTGAGAGAGGATTATATATATGAAGCACACAATGACTGTTTTTACGCTTACCTAGAGGAAACCAAAGTCACAGGCTTGGCCATACCTATAGACAACACAGTGTTCTATGACCAGAATGGAGTGACAGTATATGAACAAGTGCATGTGTGGGAAGAAGTTCCCCCATACCCCTTGTACAAAGACCTCGCTGAGACTCAAGACTTCAGTAATTGATCAGACATGCTAGAAAAGCATTTAGGAGGAATCTATGCTTTGTGTAATACACAGTCCATTTTCATTCTGATAAACTCTGTAATTTCTTGTAAGGCATAGAGAAAGAAATTGAATTTTGACACTGGGCAGCTTCACAGAACAGCTGTGCCTTGTTGTTTTAAGGCCGGTACATCTACTAAAAACCTTACTATCATCTCTTGCTCACTCTGATAATTAATGTGAAACTTGCCTTTGCCAGGTATGTCTTTATGGATGTATGTATTTTTACAGTTTTAGAACAAAGATAAAAAAACCCCATAACCACTCACTATATTAAGTACTTCTAAAATTATTTAATAAAAACTTCTCTATTAACTGCTTTCTGTACACACTAGTTAGAACAAAAGGTAAGGCTAACAGGCTACGGAGAACAAGAAGAAGTTAGCTCCCCAACAGTCATTATAAAGTATGACAGTCATTATAAAGTATGAACAGAGCATATGCTAAGAGAGGGCTAATGCTTTATCATGACAAGGCCTCCCAGTGGAAGACAAATCAGCTTTAAGTAGCATATGATTATCAAACCTATTGATTTAAACAAACAAGTTCTAACCAATTGCTATTTATAGTAATGCTAAAATTATGTGTTAACAAATGCCAGCATTACTGAGATATTGTAAGGTATTAGTATCTCATCATACCTTTGTGTGAAAGTGTCTGGCAGTTCTCATTAAAAACAGGTATTCATTTTGAGGCTGACTTAGCAAAATGAGCAGTAAAAACAGGAGTCCGTGGAGGAAGTCAGCTTATGAGAAGCCACTACCTTCATTTTGGAAGCATTTTGTCTTGTTATAATAGGACAAGAACAGGGAAAATGTTTTCATTTTTCATGTAACTATTCAACCACATGGGCACTTGGAATCTTAACGCCTTTTGCAAATTACTTTACAAACACAAGAAACTGCAAAAGAGATTAGCTCATAAGGACTGACACATCTGCTCATAACATTAGTAACGTGCTCATTTCTTTCCTAATACTACATCTAACTTAAAGCGCTGATCACAGAAACTGTGCTGCAATAATGAGAAAAACATCTTCTCAGAACAGAAACACCACTACTGCAGACAGTCGCAAGAACATGAAACAAGTCCTAAGTGTAACATTTAATGAGAATATGCTTATGCATTCATTATTCCATTATACTTGCAAAATATTAGGGCTTCTTCCACCACACCTGACTAGCCACAAACATGACCCATGTAGGAAAAACAGAGGGTGAGACTGTAACTGAAATAATAAAGGTACTCCTGAATGCCAAAAATAAAATTCTTACTTGAGTGAAGGTCAAAAATTAAAACTGTTGTTAGGAAAATACCTCAAGGATACAACAACTTCCGCAAAGCCAGTCATCAGAAAGCTGGCACATTTAAAATTAAGGGTTATAATTCAAAATTGCTTTTGAAGTGTATTATTGGAAGAGTTTCTCTGCAATTATTTATGAAGGGAAAGTTTTAAGTACTCTGATACTTACATTTGGCACTTAGTACTTACATAAGCAATTGATTTTTCAACAGTGTTGAACAGCCATTAGATTCTAACTTAATTAACATCTCCCTTATTTCACCTCAAGGTTTTACATAAATTCCATTGCACACCAATGACATGCAAAAGTGAAATTGCTCCAACACTTAAATGAAGATGACTAAGTAGTAACTCTCAAGGAATTCTTTTTTTTATGGCATCCACCAAAATAGACTACAACAAATATTTTTTGTAAAATGTATATATTCACATGAAAATGTCCTGTCTTAACTATTCAAAATACGTCAGACTGATCTAATATGTTACAGGAAAAAAACATCCAGATAAGTAGTATCACACAAAGAGAGAGAAAACCAGTCTGAAAACAAGTAAAACTTACTCTTCTGTTATGGCTTCATGATTTGTCAAGCCTGAGTTTGGCAAGGGATCTTCGATCTTGGGAGCCTGGGGAACATTTAAAGCTGGAGTGGTCTTAGAAGCAAGAAGTGCTCTTTTTTCATCTTTCTCAAGTGCTTTTCTTTTCCCACCATTCTGAAAATATTCTCTGCATACACTGAAAAGACAAAAAGAATAATTCCCCAGAAAAAACAGGATGCTATTTTTGGTCATTACTATAGATAAGACATAACACAGGGGATTAAGATATACAAGTGCTGCCAGCTTCTAAACAAAACTGGGGTTTACTACAACTTTGGTAAATCAGCTTTAGGACAGATGCGATACACCCAAAGAAACACCTGAAGTCAAGTGTTGTTTTATTGCCAAAAATTAGGCCATAAGTTACAACTGATTCAAAATAGTTTTATCTGGATAGATTTTTAGAGTAAGACAGCATAAGTCTTGTCAGAACATTACCAGAAGGTAAACTTCAGCCATCACCTGACCACCACAGTTCTCCACTAAGGTGCAGAGTTATTAACTAGCTCCTCTAATGCAGGGTTTTGAAACATCCATGTCTTGCAAGGTACAAAATGTGGAGGGAAAGAAACATAATCCAGGCTTATGGGCTAACTTACACACAAGTTTTTAATTTTGATTAAGTTTGCTTGGGGTGTTTTTTGTTTAAGTAACAGGTATCCACAGTAGGTGTATTTTTGTGGAAGACTTAGTTTAGTTTTCAATTCCCAACCTCCTCCCCTCCATACTCAATTATTTTGCTAATAGGAACCCAAACAAAATAATCTGGTTAGACTAGAACAGAAATGTTAACTAGTTTAAAGGAATGAATGTTACAGAAGTTAAACCTCACCTGCATACTTCAACAAGTAGTCAGCATTAGTGTATGAGAAGCAAGCATTATGTTTGAGAATAACTGAATTTTGTCCACAAAATAGAAACAGAATTGGAAACAATCTGTTGCTGTGAAATTAAAAAGCCTGGCTCACCCTGCATAAAGCAGTATTTTTAATTAGATGTGCCAGCTAAGTATTTGCACAGCAAGTTTAACAGAAATAGTACTTGTTTGAATTATGTTAACAACCCATTTTTAGGATGCTTTCTTGAAATTTACTCAATTTTCCCCTAACAAAGCTGCAGAGTTCTGAAGGAAACATTCCAGAAAACATAAATTCAAGTGCAGTTTAATAACACCTTATATAAGGCAGGATCAAGATAACATAGTATTTCACATCAGAGATTCAGCAAAGGACGTGTTGGTATAATGCTGCATTTAAATCACAAATAGAGACAAGGACTTGGAATAAACAGGCCTTATCGAAGGGTTGATGATATTATAAACCCCAAATATGTTTAGCCTCTCCACCATTTAACAGGAAAAAAAAAAAAAAAAAATTAAAAAAAATCACTGGAGTTTCTTAAAGGTAAACATAGACAAACAGGTTCAGATACAAGTCACTTTACTCCAAGATGGTAGAAAATGACCACCTTGAGTTAGCAAATGTATAATTACAGTAGCACATTATGTCCAGGTTACTAATTCTTGCCATAGTAGGGGGGAATTCTTATTCTGCACACATTCCTGTGCTGACATGCTTATAGCACCTGAAGTTCAAAACTGACCTGGGTCTAAAACACAAAGCACAAGCAAGTTTTTACTTGCTCAAGCTGGCCCTAGGCATTCTTGCACTATATAAAAAGCCTAAAATGCAGATAGTAATCTTAGAGCAGAAAACACAGCTATATGAGAAATAAACTCAGTAAACATTTTATTTACAATCAAGAAGTTTACAGTTCCAGTTCCTGAGTAACCAAAGCTGTTTTCAGACCAAAGAGAAGCTAGGTGTAATAAAGAAATAAAATCCACACTTCGCAGTACAGAGCAAGATCACATGCAGAAGCATGAATAGCAGTCCAGACTGCAACACTCCCAGATACACAGACTGTGAAACCATACCAATTCCATTCATTAGAGATTGCACCTATGGAAATGGAAGTCTAAAATTAACAAAGTTAAATAGGAGCCAGTCACTTAACTTAGCAGGAAAGAGATTAAGAACATCAGCAAAAAAAGAAAACCCTTGAAAAACCTTTGAATTATTGCTGGCATGCTAATAGAAGTGTGCTTTACACTATGTTCTATTATTTGTTTATAAGCTAATGATAAATTTAGAACTCTTTAGTTCTGCGTGTCATTTACTCAAAGAAATGAAACTAGGTAAAAAAATATTTTTCCTCACCCTCTATCAGCTACCTTCATACTTTGCTAGCATCTTGCAGTGTCTTCATTTTTATTCTAAGCCTTTTTTCTCATTACAACTCTTAAAACATTCAGAATCAATGACAGTTTAAATAGTGTTGTACTGGCACTGAACCTGCTGTATAAGTCAGAACACATTAAAAAGTTCACAACCTCTGGAGAATGTATTGTTTTTTCTCCTCAACTGTTGATGTTATCAGCCTTTTAACTCACTAGAAGCTGGTATGTTGCCCAGCTTAACACTTAATGAGCTGTTGCACAGGAGATCCACCTACTTGTATAGTACAAGTTCCTCTTGTCACTGAGAAGACATTTCTTCCTCATTGTTACTCGTGTAAATCAGTATTGTCTCCATCCTTCTACCCCTGTCTCTCATGTCCACTGAATTCTTGTAATTCTGTATTTTTTACTGACCTTCCTTGTGTGCACATTAGACACTGTCAAAGCCAACCATGAAGAGGAGCATCTTCTACTCCTGTGTTTTCGTTGATGGAGAGAAGGGCCAGAGCCACAGGAAGGCCCAAGACCGGATAAAATTCTTCACATTCAGATCCCAGTCTGCATACCTGTGCAGTACCACAAGGAAACAAAAAAATACCAAATCCACCCATTCAAACAAAAAAACCCAGGCAACACCACTTCATAACCATTGAGGGTTATCTCCATTTCACATCTTTCTGAAGTAAGAAAGATTCTGGCAGGACTACTACATGTTGCCCACTTGGCTCCCGAGGCCTCAGAGTAGCTGTCTGTGAACTCCCCTGGTGGAAGCAGGCCTTATACGAACCTGAGTTAACAAGTGAGCACGTGGGCAGTCATGGCACAATATCTAACCAGATGTAATATACTCCATGGTTTACCCCATGGGAACTTATTGATGCAGCCACATATTCAACTTCACGACCATTAAAATCCATCACTGATCACACTGTGGTTTTAAGTATGCAGTTATATAAGACTCTACATTTAACAACTGTCTCAAGTAATGAACAGAGCATCTGTTAATCATCTACAAAGAAAAATAAAATGAAGGAGCCTATTTTATAATACTGAGAACTACAGTCTCCATTTTTAACTGACATTTAAGTGCTCAGTCTTTGATGACACAACATTCACTCTACAATTAACATACTTGTTTGTGAAGAATTGTGCAATGTAAATGCTACCTGAGCTAACACTTACAGTTTACACAAACCATGAAATAAACATTTCAGGTCTAAACCATTTAAGTCTGCTGGCAGAGAGACAGTTAAGTGTCCACTTTGTGTCTTGTCTTTAAAAAGAAAGTAAAATCACCTAGGTATTTCCTCAGTGAAACTTGTTTTCCATACTCCAAACGTCCAAATGGTAAACCTGTTCAAGCTGACTCCCCCTGCTTCACCATTTGGGCTGCACATGTATACAAGTTTCAGTAAAAGCCAATGTGAATACATATTAGTTTGTTAATACTGTCCAGCAATGAAAGACAAGATCCGTTTTTGAATAGTCACCAAAACCAGGGGTTTCAATAGATCAGATAATGATAAAAATAATAGTGAGGGGGGAATTGCCATATTAAATTTAGAAGCAATTAAAGAATCAGTAGTTTAGTTGTTCTTATCAAGTAATAATGAACAACTAAATTAAAGCTGGTGTGGTCAGCTTTTATCACGGCAAAAAGCAGTTTCTGGTAGCTGTTATCCATGCTCGAGGTTTTCAAGCAGCCAGTTTGCATGCTAAGAACTAACACAGTCCATCTCTTTCCTTCTGCTTTATAATGAGGAAAAGATGAGCTTGACTTCTGTTCCTTACAGTATTTACTAATGAAAACCTAACACTGAAGATGATACTCAGTGAGGGTACAGACAGTAACATACTCTCCTTCAAAGCTGAAGGAAAGTCTGGATTTCTCATGGTTTCTGTCTACAGCAAGTTTCTCTTGTCCTCCCACACTCAGAGGAACAAGTTTATTAATGTCAACTGAGAGGGCTGCTGGTCTGAAAAAAACAGTAATGTAAACTCTTCTACAGGTTTAGTGCCCTACTTCACCCTTCTTTCCCCACCACCCCACCCCCCCTCCTCCAACCATCCTCAACTTCCAAAGAAAATCAAGGGAGAATTCTCAAATGCCCTTGTACATATAGCTTTAATCTGGACTGGAAAATATTTTGTGACTGTCATGTGCACCCAGCTTCAGGTTAAGGAAATCCTGTATTCAGCATAGGTGAAAGCACTAGGTTTCTGAAAACACTGTCATTTTTTATCATCATAATTGTATTTTCTTCAAGTTCAGAAACTTGTACACAATATATTTTTCCCATTTCATTTTTCATACTTAGTCTCAGTTTTGAGACATTTTCCTTCTGAGAAACACAATGAGATCTGTAATCATATGTTTCTCTTCTGTTATGTCCACCCCAAGCCTGCTTCTATAGTCAATATCCTTCATTAACAGAGGATTTCAAGAACTCAAAGAAGCCAGCAGTTATCAAGCAGCCTAGATCACTGCTCTAATTAGTTCAAGCATTCAAGAAACAGATATGGTTTTGTCAGAATAAAGTAGCGTTTAAGAGCAAAAATGAAGACTGTCAAACAAACATGAACAATGAACATGAACTCTTTTTCTCCATTTTAAATGGTTACCCTCCTCCTGTTTACACTAACTCCCTCTTAATTCTATTCCCCTGATAGTGAATCACTTGACTAACTGCATTCATCAAGAAAGCTGCAAAAAAGTGTTAAGCTGACTTCAAATATTCATTTATTCATTCAATCTTCCAAACGCAAACAGGATCAGTTTCCAGTTCCAGCAGAGACCTGTTACTCGATCCTGTAAGAGATTACTCAGCTTCTCTCCTTTTGATAAGAAGGCTTCAGTTTCAATAAAAAAAACCCACAGGCTTTTGTGTGTGTGGGGGGGGGGGGGGGGGAAGAAAGACTTTTGTCCTTTTTTTTTTTTTTTTTGGGGTTGCACTTTTGCTTTTTTTTTTTAAATCCAGGGGCCAAGGTGTT
>WYDI02036121.1:0-55470 GCA_009867235.2 Psittacus erithacus | reverse complement strand
AAGTAGAGTTAGTTGGAAAACAAATACCAGCGTGTGTGGGTGTTGGGGGGGGGGGGGGGGGGGGGGGGGAAGTAAGACTTCTGATCATTTCTTTATCTTTCTTGGAGTTGCACTGTTGCTTGTTATTTTTAAATGCAGTGGCCAAGGTGATATTTTGGCTAAGAGCAATGCTAAATAAAGTCAGAGAGTACTTCATGTATCTTGAGAACAATCTCATTAACACCCTCCAGTATAATATTTGCCTTTACTGCAAAAGCATCTAGCATCTCGTAACTGTTTCATATTCACCTTGTAGCCTGCTACACAATCCAAATGCTTTTCTAAGACTGACACAACCAATTAGTCCCTGGCCTGTATTTGTACAGTTGATAATATTTAGTATAGTTGACAACACTGTTAATTTCAATCCTGCTTTCAGAGTGAGAATTCTTTTCCATTTGGTCTCATCTGCAAACATAATAAACAGACCTCATTCTAGCAGATTGCTAATGAAAATACTCCTTAGTAATGGATGCAGGGACAGACACTGACAGAGCCCTTCCCAGTAAATCACATTTTTAAGATAAGCTTCTAACATCTATTCTCTACAAGTTTTTCCAAACTACTCTGAACTCACCCAACATTAATTTCATCACAACTGTATTTCTTCTGTTTGCTTACGAAACAAAAGACTTAAAAAGCAGGTCTCAACAGCACTTCGCCATGACAGTCAGAAGTGCAGATTTGGGGGTTTTGTTATTTAAAAAAAAAAATAGCCAAGTCAACACAAGTCTTGACACTGATGCAAAGGCAACAGAAAGAAGCAAACCTGCTGGTCTAGCTTATTTTGTTCTAACTAGAACAGGCTGACATTCATTGTCCACACAAAGGGTCACTGGCCCACCTATGCCAGCAAAAAATAAGAGTTAGGACAATTATTCAGGGTAGACATCATTTTACCATATTTTGGTTTAAGTTTGGTGTTGTAATATAGATTAAACAGAAGCATTCATTTCAAAACACCATTTGCTACTCTATATTTGGCTTTCCAAAGACAGAAAAAGAAAGCAAGGGAAGGACAGTCGAGTGTTGCCCAGGTTTTTCACACCACCACTCAGGGAATCTTTAACCTGCATCTGGAAGGAGATAAAGTTTTAATCTCTCTTTCCCTTGCCCCTCTCCCCAATTAACTGTTGTATAATGTTGCCCTTAAACAATAAATAAAATTGGCCCTACAGAACACAGCATATGGTCATTAGCACAATCTTTCATGTACTGCTTTCCATCATTTACAGTTTCTAAAGCCTTGATATTTGCTTAAGTCAAAACCAACAAGGTAAAATAATACCTTTTATGCTATCTGGTTGAAGAATTTTTGTCAGAAAAAGCATTTTTCCCAGTGTTTTCAACTAAATAGCTAGAAGGACTTCAGAAAGGAGAACCCTGCAAGAAATTTGTTATTCTTGATCCTGAGAAGTACTCGTGGCTTCTCTAGTGGTTATTCTGCATTCTCTAATTTACCTTATCAAGTGCTAGTTTATAAGACAATACAAAGAAAATGAAGGAAGGTGGTTTGTTTGGGTTTTGTTGTTTTTGGTTTTTTTTTTCAACTAGTGAAAACACACTTGTGAGTTTCAGGTCTCTGAAAATATCTTCCTTCACATTAAAACAAAAAAGCTCTACTATCCTTTCTTCAGCAAGGACACACCTGTGGTTCCAAAGTATTTTGAGCATTCCACTCTCAACTTACACTTCCTCTAGAGCACCAGCTACCTTCCTGCTGTCCTGGTGACATAATTAAAACATTGAACAAAAGCTTTCAGTGAAGTCTCATGCAAGTAAAGTTCTTTTGCATGCAATTATGCGCCCAGACACAAGGAGAAGTAACAACAATGGGACCAGCCATTTGTCTGGCACACCTCTTGGCCCTTTGAGAAAGAACAAGAAATTGCAGAATCAAGTCAATCTGGTATGTTCCGGTCCCCAGCCATCCAGGCCTCGGTTTAATCTGAGACACACAGAAGTGAAAAATACCCTTCTTTCTACTGATGTAGAACTACGGACCCCTTAACTTTGCAAACTGAAAAAGCTTCAACCAAAGCTTTATGCTGAGAGCATTTCAGTGTCTCTTCCCGGGTTGATTCTCTTCTTAATGTGAGTTCATTCTGCAAGGCCCAAACACTTATTTAAATATTTACTTTGTAAATCTGGTAGGAACTACAAACAGAAATAAGTGAGACAGAGCCAAAAACCTTCAATATACAGGCCATCAATTGCTCCCCCAGTCCACAAGGAACATTATCCTGTCCTACTAGGTACCAGACAAGCTTGCTATAAGCTAAGGGAGTATTGTTTGGCTGAAATGACAGTAAGTGCACACACTTCTACAGAAAAAAGTTTCACCTATTAGTTGACAATCAGACTGCAAGAAAATACTGAGCAGTGTTTCATAGGAATCTGCCCTGGATCCAGTACAATCAGCTTTTCACGGATAACCTGAACATTGGAACAGTCAGCACTTCTCTTAACCAATCTGTGAACAATGCCAAGATGGGGTGGAGACTGTGCTGCTGCAAGAAATCTCAGTAGCAGAATTCAGTATGATTCAAGAGTGTAATTCGGTAAAGAGAATACAAATATCAGCATTTCCACAGAAGTAATAAATAGCACAAGTGCAAGAAAACAACCAATAACTGAGGAAGGCTGTAAAAAAGAAAGAGTTGCTGGGGAATCGCAAATGAGCATAAATCAATGCCACACCAATTAAAAATACAAACACAAAAACATAACAAAACCTCCCAAAACACAGAAAACTTAAACAAGGTCAACAACATAAACAAGAGTTTACCTCAATCATAATTCTTTATTTATCTCTGACAAGGCCATTGGAAAGCTGTGTCTATTTTTTGGGCGTAGTTCTTCACAAGATGATTCACCTCTCTTATAAACTTGGATAAGAATACAAAATACATGTCCAGAAAAGGGTCTATAAAGAAACACTGAACTATGGAGTTTTATTGGTGGTGGTGGGTTGTTTTTTTGGTTAAGCTAAAGGATAAACGATCGATACATAAAGAAACGGTTTTCAGATATTTACAAGCCGATGGTACGGAAAAAGGCAACGAGCTTGTTATTACTTGCTCCATTTCCAGAAACCACACAATAGCTCAAGTTGCCACCAAGATGTACTCTAGATCAACTGTTTCAGAGCCATTCTCCCCCTTTTTTTTTTTTTTTTTTTCTCCATTTTAGGGGCTTAAAGGACCAATGTAATTAATTTAACAACACTACATCTTGCTGCCTCTTGCTCAGCACTGCAACACTCACCTGCAGGACCCAGACTGCATATGAGACTACTTTTTGCTTGTCTCAAGTCATTCTCAGAGGCAAGACTGTTGACAAATTCTCTTCCTAGTTAGAGATCAACAATAATTTGTTTTATTTAGTTGTGCTGATTCCATGGTATACCTTGGATGCCAGCTGTATGCAGGAATCCTGAGTGACCAACATTTCTTGGCTTTCAGGAGTCTGTTTTCCTCAAGGAATGAAACAGTTTAGCCCAACTCCCTTAATGACTTTACAATTATCATAACCCAACACAAATTAGATGCTTATGACTTGCAGGAATTTTAAAATTGATTTAAAGCAAGTTTCACAGAGGTTAAAGTCTGTTGCAGGAGATTAAAACTTGAAAATTAAGCACCAGAGATTCACATGTTCAAACACCATTATATACACAAATCAAACCAAAGACTTGAAAATTAAACTTGAGCTACCCTTACTGCATTTGCTCAGTTTAGGTCCAAATGTATGGAAAATTACTTCATAGTTTTACTTGCTACAGCTTCAGTATTTGAGGAGAGGAAAAATTTGGTTGTTGAAGATACTTTAGAAAAAGGGTCACCTCTTAACAAAACACTTCACAAGCTATTTCCTTAGCAGATCAGAACAGTAAGCAAGTATTTGTTTTGGGAAGCAATGAGTTATTAACATCTTACAGAACAAAACTTAAAAGTCAGCAAAAAAGCAAAAACTGCTCAACAATTTTATTATAAATAAAGTAGAAGTGTGCAATTGCATATTTCAAATACATTAAGATTTACCTGCAACACCATTCAATTCGGCCTTCCCCTTCACAAGTTTTTGCCCAGTGATTATCTGCAAGGTTTTTCATTGCCACAGCATATTCACACAGAGTTTCCTCATCCTCACAGTGCTCACGCCAGATCTTATCAAAGTCTCCCACTAAACAAAACAACAACAAAGAAATTGCACATTAGATACAAAGTGTCTCATTATGTCCAGGGCAAAATCCCCATCTTCCAGTTAAAAGAAGTTATGTAACACACCAAGAGATTACTTTACCTGCATGTAACAAAAACAAGGTCTCCTTTCTCCAGTCACACACAAAAGTCCAGGTTTTGGAGAAGGAAAGGGCTATTGGGTACTTGAGAAACTAACAATATTCTCAGTGTACTGATTCTGTCCAGTTTGTTCTATGAAATTCACACCCCTGGGAAGTTTTGCTTTCAGGTCTCTCTGCATGAGTATTAACATGACAAACATTTCAGAAATGAAAGACTGAAAGGTTTCCTAGTAGCATTCATGTTCATGGCAAATACCATAGATGATACTACATGCAAAAAATGCCAAAAAGAAAGCTTAGTCCAGAATACAGATTTCTTTGGATACACTGGAAAAGGAATTCAAGCCTCCATTGATGTCCACCTGATCTACCCAGTTCTAATGAATTCGCTTCTAGGGGACAGTACTGAAGAATCAAAAACCAACTAGTCAGGAAATCACAAACTCATCTGCTGATCCCTAGGGACAGATTTATTTCCATGCTCCTCATCTTGCTGAAAAGAATTCTTGCAGTTAAGTTTTGGCACTTCAAAGTAATTAAAATGATTTTCCCCGTTTTGCTGCTAAGTATCCACTTCTCCTACCTTGCTTTACATAATGTACTGCTGAACAAAGACAAGATAAATGCTAGTTGTGCCCAGCCACAATTCCTCTGTAGTTTCTACAGCACGCAAACTCTTGGTATACCTTACTAAAACGGACTTCTGCCTTAAGAAATAAAAATACATGCTCAATAGTATCATCTTCTCTAATCCCTTATGTTTCTTAATCGCAAATGTGTGCACACATCTAGTATAAATATATGAAGCTGTAGAATGAAAATTATCTACTGATTTTGCGCTTATAAGCTGAAACAACTAAAACCAAGTTTTTAAGAGCAGATATACTTCAACCTTTGACTCAACCAACACACTTTTCATCACATGGCTCCAGAGCCAGTTTTTATAGCACTCTCATACTACAAAGAAGCATTTTAAAAGTGTATCAAGCAGAAGCTAGCTATTAATATCTACAGAAGCCTGAAAGTAGTCTACAGTATAACCCATCTTTCTCCTATCATAAGAGATTTCTGTTTCAAACCCACTTAAAGCAATTTCTTTGATGTACTTTGTTTTAATTAGCAGTAAATAACAGATTTCTTCATCTTTCAGCAATGATCCCTCACCTCACCTGTCCTCCCCTTACAACAAGGCTGGGTATGATGGACAAGTATAGATTGTTGCATACTTAGAAGATTTAAAGCAGCAATCCATGCTACTCCCTATTTAAGTTTGGTTTAGGGATGTCACAGCAATTTTCTCTTCAAAATAATAATCTAGCACACTTGTACAATCATCAAAATGAGTCATGTTTAAAATCAGGTGTTTATACTCCCTTGTGTGAGATGGCAGCTGAGATGTAAGGGAGTGGCCATGATTTTAGTTTTAACAAAATAGGGAAGCTATCCAAGAAATCACATATTCTGCTTGCTATTCAACAAGCATGTATGAGAAAGTTATTAGACTGGGCAGAAAAATAAAACTAGTATTATACTTGAGTGGTATTCCTCATTATTTTCCAAGTGATCGAAGCTCAGAAGCATATGCTTTATAGGAAAGGCACTAGCATGGTCACCAGCTGACCATCAGAGAAAACAGCCAAATCGCAGGCAGGCCGGCAAGAGCTTTCAGCTAAAACCTGCGTCACCTTTCCAGAGCTTTCAGGACTGTAGAAACAATCACACAGGAGGAGAGCACATACTCTACTGATGAAAGAGAGCAAGAAAAGGGGCCACACCAAGCACAGCTCTTACAAATCTTTATTTCTTGTGTCGACAAAGTGTAGAGCCTATGTGCAGAACAGCACCAAGCCAGAAAGCACTGGCCAAGGTCAAAATGTATTCTCAATAGCCAATTAATTCTGGTGCAATTTAGATAAGGTTTCATACTTCCTCTGCCACAGCACTCTGAATCTTACTGCATACTTCAGACAACTGTGAAATGCTTGAATGACATGCAGTTGCAAAAGTATTGTTTGAAGAATACATGGCTAATTAGAACACAAAAAAAGTAACAAATGAGCACTTATCAAGGGAAAATATCACAAATACAAAATCCCAAGTTCAATACTGTTGTTCTTTTATTCCATTACTTCATATGGTCTATTCTTTAGCAATTACTCTATTTCTAAATACCACTTTTTTAAAACTTAAGAAATACGACAGATGGGGAAAAAATATGCAATGACCAGATGTTCTTAACCTAACTAGCCAGTTCTTTCTTACAGCAAAGTAGCAATGCCTCCTTAACACTCAGTCCTGTTCTCATAGCAATACTTCTTATTTCCCTCTGAACAAAGCAGAGATTTCCACCTCTTTCTAAAAGTCAGGTAAGGGTCGAAACAGTCCACAGATAAGGGATCCTAAATTTAGACATACAGCAACAGACCTGGCGCTGACTACTAGCACTCTAGGACATGAACTTTGGGTTATAACAGAGCTGCCTATGACAGTAACAGCTTATTGGCACCGAGTTGACAAGAAAATAAAACTGAATGATACAGACTATCAGGAGAGACATGCAGAACAAAAGTGAAAGATTTATCACAGAGTAATTCTGTCACACATCCTATATCAAGTCAATTCTGTGTGCACTTCTCATTTGTTTTCATTTACCTATACAGCAGGTCTAGAGATACAGAAAATGTCAATGTGGGACAGATCCAGCACAGCTTCTGCATGAGGAACACCTACATAAAGGCAAGAAAAAGGCAGATGACAGCAGGAGAGGACAGACCTACTCAAGATCACAACAGGCAGAGGAAGGGTAAATACAGAACATCTTGTTCTAAGAGCAGAAGACCTTCACGAAAAGTATAAAAAGACAACTCCATATTCAAAGATGCAATTTCTAACTCAGGAGCTCCTAGACCATGAAACCAGCAAAACAGAATTGTCAGCAAGCATATAGTTATACTCCAGCAGCACTTCTCATATATTCTTGTCTAAGCATCCGCTGTTGACCCAGTGTCAGTACTGAGGTTTATATGATGCCCATTTGTTTTCTCTTAATGTAAGCTCCAAAATAACTGCAGATAAAGCGTGGTCTTAAGACACAGGCACCATTGTGCATGGATTTTCAAAGAAGGGTCTGAGGTAGAGGTTTCCCTTGAGCAAGTACCATGGTGTTGAGTTGGTGTTTTTTCCCCCGTTCTTCTCCAGGGTGAGCTCTGAGAAGGCACAGACAGGCACATTAGATTTACAGGAACTTGAAGTCCAGACTCATGCTCCAATACTGAGTTGAAAACGCAAATAATACTTCCTATCTGCTGAGATTTTGAGGAAGTGACTACAACAGGTCTTGCAGCATCCAATTTCAAACTGACGCCCAGAGCACACTAGAGCTATGTATTAAATTTTTCAAACAATACATTATAATTCACTTGCTAACACTGCATTAACTCAGGTGTAGTTAAACATTTATTTATTAATCATTGCTTATATAATCAAAAAGGCAGTAAAATATGCAAGAAGATTTCAACACAAAACTAATGGTTACTAAAGAAATAAGATAAATAAAATCTTCCGCTAAGAAATCAATAATGCTGTAAATTAAATAGATATTTGCTGTAGGTTAATCTAAAGCAATAATAATAATAAAGTCTTGCAGTTTTGATCATATCTTAAAGTTAATATCTGAATTTGCACAGTACACATTTCATCTCATGTACTCAGGACAATACCATAAAATGAAGTTAAAGACTACTCAACACTCTTATTATGCACTTGGGGATCACCTTTTATGCATTTTAAAACCTGTTTGAAGCACTGACTCTTCAGAGATCTTCATACATCTCAGATCTCCATCAAGAAACCAGTTATGCCAGCATCCAGCTGCAAAGTGCGATCAACAAGACTGGCTCATAACAGTAATTTCACACACCTCTCAAGTCAGTACAGTGACATTATTTTAAATTTAATGTTCGCTCTCCTCTGTATCAGAATTGCCTGGAAAATAAGTAGTACCTGCACTTCACATTGAAGATTAATTATTCCTTTAAAAACAAAAAAGCCCAAAGCCCACCTCTTTCTGTCAGTGAACAAATGGCTGACCAACTTGTAGGTTCTTTGTAAAACAGCCTGCTCTAATGCAGTAAAAAAATCCAATATTGTTTACCTAGAACAGATTAATCCCTCTAGATGTTTTCCACCCACATAAATATTGCCTGTATAATAGCCAAATTAGAAACCCAAACCCGACCACAAAGTAATCAGCAGTTTCTGAACCCTGTCACAGACAGAACAGAACAGGTCAGGCATGAAGAAGTTATTTTTAAATGATCCTAATTACACAATAGCTTTAATTGTGGGTAACAGCACTGGAGACCTAACGTTAGCTGGAAGTTTCAACAACTGAAAACACTTATAATAAAGCAGAGTCATACAAGCTCAGTAAGACCTCTTCTCATTCCACATTTATTTACAAGATCTCATCAAAGGTCTCCAGCAGTGCATGAGAAGACCAGGTTTGTCATTCCTAGTGAGACAATCCCACACCATAACTCTTCTCTCCAGGCAGTCTGTTTTGAAGAACAGAAATGCAGCTTTTTTCCATCCTAATTTCTGTCTTGTTTATTTTAAAAATACATTTAATATATTTCTTTATAGGGTATTAAGTGGAACTGTCATTTAAGGTATGTTTATGAAATAGAAAAATCTATTAGTCAACTATTCTTCACCTTCTGACAGAACAAATCAATTGGTATTTTAAATAAATCACAACCCTCTGTATAAAAAAGAAACAAAGCTCAGTTTTGCTAAAGGCAGTATTTTTCATTTTGGAATGGGACTGAAACCCAAACAACCTATTTAAATCATTCTGCTTTATCAAGCAATAAAATAGTGAAGTCATTCAGAGTTAAAAGTACTATCTGTACCCAACAAGACAAAGTTTGTAATTATTCATTTCCTTAATTCGATTGGTGCTCTTCAGAAAAACAGTGCAGTCATCTCTGACAAGCTCAAAAACAAGTACAAAATACTTCATCCACCACCAAACAAGATCTTGCATCCCAAAATTTAACTGACAAAACCCCAAAAAAGGAAGGAAAAAAAACCAAAAAACCCCAAACCTATTCAAAAAACTAAACAAAGGTTTCAAGGATGCTTGCCTACAGGCTGATACAAATTGGTAATGTAAAAAAACCCCAGATCCAATCCACTGCCTTTTCAATACTCCTGTTTAACAGCATGGCACCTTCCCATCTATATCTGTGATGGCTCTGGTAGAGGAGAAAATAAGGTCAATACACTGACTAACAATGAAAGACAAGCAAAAGTGACATGTTCATATTTGTACAACAGTTATCAATAAAGCTCTTTGAATTGCTCATTGTATAAAGCAAACCTATCCCCAGAATTAAAAAGTGTCCATGACAATGCTGGATAACTTCAGATAAAAGCTGCTAGCACTAGCAATGACTAGCAAGACCTTTGAGCTTTCTTTTTTGTTGTTGATGGCAACGCACTGCAGAATGAATAAAATCCATCTCATTTTTAGCTTCTTAACACTACCTCTTCACTTACTTGCTAGAAACAATAAGCATGCTAAACTTCTACAATATGCTAAACAATAAATGGGAAAAGCAACCCTATGCTGTCCATGAGGCTAAAGCTGAAATCAAATTCCTATGAATATCTGACAAAATTTTTGTCATTAACGGTGACTTGTCAGTTGACATTTAGCCGTACTACTAAATGTCTGAATGCTGTGGCAATGATCAGTAAAACTAATTACATGAGGAATATCAGCTAACATGCTATTTACAAGTTACAGTGTGCACAAGATAAACTAGAAACTTACTGAACATCCATCTTACTAAAACAGAATATCCAGTATTTCTTATGAAGGGCATTAGGTATTTTTGGCTTCACGGTTTTCCAGTTTTACATATCTAAATACAGAACACGAAGTTCAAGTTGGACAAAGTTCAAGCAGTCAGAGCTAATATTTTCCTTCTCTTGTCTGACTAGTGTTTGTTTTAAATTCCTTAAGATTTACCTGAAATATTTCACAATGAAATCTTAAAAAAACCCCAACATAGAATCTCATTTTCTTTATCTAAACATTTTGTCCCTCTATTCACACAGAAAGGATTCATTTGACCAAATGAGAGTTTCTACATTTGACCTGGCAGGTAAACTTCCTATCTATCTGTTCACACTAAACAGACAACCAGGGCACAAATCATCCGCTATTTAAGACATCTACTGCAGTCAGCTTAGATCACCCTGAAGAATGATCTGAGTCTCTGATCTACTACAAATCGCTGATGGCTGTCACACAAACACTGGGGAGCCTATTTGTGATAGTTTAAGCAATTACTGCCCCCAGGTGTTGGATCTACTCTAATGGAATCTATCACTGCTGTCCTCTTCCCCAAACCTGACTTTGTGGGATGGACTGTGTGCTGCACCTCAACACCACCAACACAGAGATGAACATATTATCAGAAACTACAGATTTTGGTAAATTTGTGCAAATGAAGAAGCAAAAATGGGAAACAGATGAGGCACAGGTAGAGATTTCATTATGCTGACCCAGCAACAGGAACACCATCTTCCCCCCAAGGCAATAAAGGAGCAGGGAAGAAGGTTACATACAGTTGTTTGTTCAGTGGGTGCAAGTCAGTGCCATAGCCAGTGTGTTGCTTTCAAAAACTGTGAGCTAACTACATGACACCAATGATTAAATCCCCCAAACTCTATAACTATGGGATTTCTAGAAACTTTCTTGCAAAATTGTGGTGTGCAAACTGAAAAGGCAATCGTATCTTAATGCTTATGTCATAAAATTTCATTAATTTTAATGAAATGGAATTTTGTTTCTATTGCTTGAAAAATGTAACAGTTACTATTACAAGATGTCTCCCTCTTCCAAGAAATTAACACAACTGGGAAAAGACAAAGGGAGACCTTGAAAACTTAGGTTTATGTCTACAATAAGCCAGTTACATTTAACAAAAAGGAGTAACAACTGTTAACTTACGTGTAGAGGTCAGTGACAAAGTTTTCCTGTCCTGTGAAAATGCCACTATTTCAAAACCTTTCCTGTTTCACATCAGGAAGAACTTCGGCTCTCTCAAGGTTTTTCATGAAAAACATGCAAGAGGAAGAGACCATGAAGCAACTGATTTCAGAATGACACTTCTCCCATGAATGTCTAAACCACTTACCTAAGACTACTTCTCATCGGGCAGGGTACTGTAAATTCTTCCTAATTTTCTGAATTTGAAAAAACTCTTGATAAAGTTATTATCCATTTCTTTGACATTTCAACAAATCTTTCTTTAAAGGAATCGAGACTACCATCTAGGAATGTTTCTGTCAACTCCTGTGACACAGTAACTAATACCAGGACAAGTACCAGCTCCATGTGATTTTAAGCCTGAACTGCTTTAACAAGTGTATGGAAGGAAAATTAAACATTTTAGTGAACATACAGCAAAATATTTCATAAATACCTTTACAGATAGCTCAGCATTTATTCCCACTTGCACTTAATAGGGATTTCCAGGGACAAGTAGAGAGTCCTGTAAATCACCTTTCCAGACTATGTACAAAACCATCTACAACTAAGGCTCATAATGCATAATGAAAGTGTTTACTTGATAAATACAGCCCTGCATGACTATAAAAATAATAAACAACTCAGGGAAAAAATAAAAAAGACTGCCTCTGTATCAGGGGAAGGGATTTTTATCACAGTAAAAATTAAGCCTACTTGGCTGCTACAAGCAACAGGAAACAAACAAACAAATATTACATAGCAGATGTTCAGCAGATCATGTTTAGCTCCCTACAAACCTCTAAATCTGCTTTTACAAGCCTATCAGGCTTGACAGACATCAGCATGCATGCAATATATGCAGTATACATGCACATATGCAACTGATACAACATGCTCCAGCCCACAGCTGCAGGTGCCCAAAGGATGCATATAAGAAGATCCTATAAAATTTGGGGTCACGTACAGTACCAGGCAACAGAACCAAGAGACTAAAGCAAACACTGGTTTTCCCCATCCCAATGTTGTAACAGGCTAGTGGGAGAAATTCAAGACTCATGAAAAACCCTAATTTCTGTACTAAGCGCTTGTATCAGGCATGTAGAGCCCTGAAGTTTCTCTGAAGTGAATAACTGAGCACTTGAGAGCTGTTTTAGCTTTTGGATTTTATCCTGGTGTGTAAGGTAATTAAGATGAAACTAATGCATTCTAAAAGGGAAGCAGGAGTAAAACTTCAGAAAAACACACAGTGTCTTTTGTTCGCACTTGAAGTTTTCTTCATGACGAAAAAAATCTATATGCTAACCTGAGAAATTACATGTATCATCAGGAACCACGAGACAGGTGTTGTCTGTCTTTATCACTGCCTTAGTCTGAAACAACTTTCAACTAATTTACTAACAAGGATTAAGTAATTTAGTTGACACATTCACTCCCCGTGGACAGGGACCAATCACTTTAATTGGAAATAATACACCTTTTTTTCCCCCACTAAAGCCCCCACACTCATTTGATAAACCTCATTAAACCATTTTAAAATATACAGCATAATACTACCATAGAATCCACAGTAGAAAAAGAGTATCCTGCAAACATGAAATACCAAATCTGACACGGCATTTATGATTACATACTTTCCTTCTTTATTTACTAATGAAAAACACAGAGAGTGTAAGGGGAAAGGCAAGAAATTGAAAAAGATGAAAAGAAGAGAAGATGAAAAAGGAGAAAAAATATAACTATTCCCACTAGAAGTCATACTAGATTATTAATACTCTGAAAATAGGAAAAGGTAGGTACTAGTCACACAGTAAAAAAAGTTAAAGTTGTTGAAGGAAGAAATCCCAATGCACTTCAATGCAAACCAAAAAGATCCTGGGATTAGGATATGACACGAGCCACAATACAGAAGTACATACAAAACTCATCCACCATACTTAAAAGCAGAAGTGGTTCAACAAACACAGAAATTGAAAAAGAAGGCAAGATTCAGCTTTGATAGATCTGAAGAGCTGCAGTATTTCACCAGGAAAAAAACCCATCAAGCGCTTTAGATGACATGATGCTGACTAAGCTTTATTCTAGTAATTCCTTGTAACTGCAAAAAGTTTTCTGTGATGCATCCCTAGTTAAGAAATACCGCTTTTGAACTTTGACAAGTGTGGAACTTCTTCAGAAACAAGCTAGCTTGCAGTTTTGAAGCATATTGTCACTTGTGCACTGACTCATCTTCAAAAAAGGAGAGGAACCATGGCAGAAAGTAAAACAAAATTGTAACAATGGTGCCAGTTATAAGCAAGTCAGCTAATACACTGACTCGCCTTTTACAATTCCCCATTAAAACACCAGCCTTGCTAACATCAGCAAGGCAAATGAATTCCCAAAGAAATCAACTTATTAAAATCAAGCCTGTATAACTTCTATCAATAAACATCTCAGTGTCTCAAGGACACATCTATTTCTCACCCACACTTCTAACAGAAGACACTAACTTAAGAACATAGTACAATAACAAGGGCTTTCTTAGACTTACCCACCCTATGCAACATAATCATATAGCTTTCAGAATAATAGTCACCATGCTTTTTCCTCCACCAACAAAATTAATGTGATTATATTTTAGATTTCTACAAAGCACCAAAGTCCATGCAAGAGATATTCTTGTACTGATTGCTTATTTAGACAAAATGGAAACTAGTTTCACAGAGTTCTAGTAAACATGAGAAGAGTTAAAAAAAGGCAAAACAAAAACAAGCATAAGACAAGACTAGGATAAAAGACTCTAGAATAATACAGAGAGCTCTGTTTCTGCTTCATATGGAGGTGGATGCACTGCACTATGGAGTCACGAGGCTTTCCCTGTGTAGTAAGCTTTAAGCATATAACTAAGGATGCATTTCTCCTCCTTGCTTTTTCATACCCAAGTTATAATTCAGATCATACTGAAAAATTACAGATGATTTGTTACTTTTTTATTTCTCTTCAGCAAACCGTCAACTTTGATTTTGTCAGGGTAACGTACTTGCCAGTCAGTACTGCAAAGTATTAGAAAACAAAAAAATTCAAGAAAAGCTCTTTCAGAGGTCAAGTACATCCAAGCATTACAATTGCAGAGTGACATTAAAGGCATTTAGGAAGGAGATCCTCAAGCCTGCTTCTAGAAGCATGGAGAAATGTAGGGAGAAGACTCCAAAACCAAAATTCTAAAGCTGAAAAAACCTAATGCATGAAGTACTGTGACTACTAAGTGCTAGTAACATGTACAGAGCGCCCATGATTGGATGAACAGATAATGGGTGGAACTCTTCTTGTGGTAGAGGCATGAGATGATGAACTGATTGTTTTTTAACTCTCTCCATGAACACACATAGTGTTTCTAATTTAGAGCAACCAGAAAAATCACTGCAAAGTCTTCATTAACACACGATTTACAGGACATAAGAAGTAAATTAAGAGTACTGTTGGTTCTTTCAGTTAAGCAGTTACACACAACTTACCCCGGCATACTAACTTGAAATTTGCTGAGACTTTACATAGGCTTCCATACAGTTTAGGCTCTCATCTATAAAAAGTTCAGTTGTTTACAGAGATCGCTCACATTTTTTAATATAACAGTGCCAATGCTTGTCTGTCTTAATCTGCTGGCACTCTGAAATAACAGAGAAATATGAACTCCTAAAAGCTTGATTCCTTTGCCAGAATTTGAACTTTAAAACATACAACATTCCTTCACTCAAAACTTGGAAGAACAAGGGAGATCCTCCCTTTTGACTCATCAAAGCCAAAATAAACAGCAACTTTTGATCAGTGTCTAGATAGGTAGATATCTCTGCCCAAATTCCATGGACAGCCTCCTGTGGAGACTTCTGCAGTTCACAAAGCAGTATGATGTTTCTTTAGGAGTGCCATACACAAACAGAGAACAGGCAAGAAGTCATGTGTGCAACAGAGTTCCCATTTTATGACTGTCCTTCTGCAGGTACGCACCAAAGGGCTGTGGACTCACTGAAAGAATGATGAATTTTTTTGTAACCTGTGTTATAAAGGAGATTGAACAGATTATTACAATCAACCAGAGGAAGCTGCAAATTTCAGCAAACAAATCTCAACTCTGGCACTCATCTGAGAGCATTTCTGGGAGGTTTTAAGCATTCCAATACCACCCATAAGAACCTTGCACAAGGGCGTTAATACAGATGACAAAGTAGATTTTTCAGGACTCAGAGTAATTTATTTTGTAACAGCTTTTTCACAACTCTTTTGCTTAGTGCTCCAGCCTGAACTATTTCTCCACAGCTGAAAGACAGAAGGCACAAACAATTCACAAAGACCCATGCCTTTCCAGATCACCATTCAATCCCTCCTGGCATTCACAACTGACTGTTCTCACTCCTGCAGATCCTCATTGCGGAAAACACTGCCGTATGACTTTGAAGCTGCCGGTGGCCAAAGGCCTAGCTGTCAGCTACTCAAAGTCTCACAGAGCAGTAAGGTAGGGCCATTCAGAGGGACTTATGTCCACATACAGGTGTAGCACACCTTTAGCACGTTTTCACCTCGCAGCATTATCAGTGCATACCAACCCACGGGAAAAGCTCTGGGAGATGTGCTACGAGCCCTCCCGAGTCAGGAAGGGCTCTCTGCTACCAAGCGCTCCAGTAAAGCGGCAGGACCCCGGCAGATCCGTCGGCGGCTGCGGGCAGCCGGTGCCAGCCAAACCCCCAGCCTCCCGGTGAGGAACCGGAAGCGCACCTGGCGCGGCTCCCAGCCGCTAGCTCCCAGCCGCTTCCCCACCGACACACCCCCTTCGGCAGCGGTCCGCGGCCCAGCCGGCCAGCGCCGCTCCCACGGCTGCTGCGGACACCGGGCCTTCCCGCCCGTGGGGGGACACCCCGGTCCGCGCGGAGCCCAGCTCCCTCCTACCGCCGCCGCACGGCGGCTGCTTGTCGGGCAACCTCCCATCCCTTCCGCGCGGAGGGGAGCGGGCGGGCCGGCCTGGGCGGCGCGGAGGGGGCGGCCCCGTCCCCCGCGGTTACCTTCCCGGTACTTCTTGCGCAGCCGCCGGTGGACGCTCTTCACCACCCCCGACAGCTTCTCCTGCTCCAGCTTCCGCTCCTGTTCCGGGGACTGCTGCGGCGGAAGGGGGACAGCGGCGGCGGCAGCCCCGCCGGGCCGGGACCGTGACTGCGGAACGGCCTCCATGGTGTTACTGCTGCTCCGCCGCGCGCAGCCCGGCTGAGGGGGAGGCGTGAGCGCCGGGCGCTATGGCAGGGTGAGCATGCGCTTGCTCCGCCCGCTCGGCATGCCGGGAGATGGAGTCCGCCGCCGCCGTTGGGCGGGCAGGCCCAGGAGCTGAGCTCCGAGTGGCCCATCCCTTGGGGGTGCGGGGTTGGTCGCGTTGCGGGAGTCCCGGGGCTGCGAGCTTGGCTGATTCCAAAGCTTTCTCAGGTATGGAGCAGGTAGTCCTGGGTGCTTGAGGAACTAGTGCGGGAGGTAGGTGTAAAAACATGAAGGGTCCCGGGGCAGTGCGAATTTCTGAAGGGAATCTCTGAAGGGGACCCTCAGGGGTGCTGGAGACTCTTCATCAGTGACTGTAGTGATAGGACAAGGAGTAATGGGTTCAAAATTAAACAGGGGAAGTTTAGATTAGATATAAGGAAGAAGTTCTTTACTGTAAGGGTGGTGAGGCACTGGAATGGGTTGCCCCTGAAAGTTGTGAATGCTCCGTCCCTGGCGGTGTTCAAGGCCAGGTTGGACAGAGTCTTGAGTGATGTCGCCTGGTATGACACAGGCGGATTGGAACTGCATGATCTCAAGGTCCTTTCCAATCCAGATCATCCTGCGATTCTATGATTCCAGGGCATGGATGCAGCTGGGGCTTCTCTCTCCTCCCTGCATTACCCCAGCACGCATGCTGCCCAGAGACCCCTGTAAAAGTCTGCGTGAATGCTTCTGAAGTAGGATGGTAAAACCCACCCCGGGCCTATAAAAGACCTTGCAGAAACAAACTGAGATCAAAGTGAGGTAAAACAAATCTCAGTAGGCTGGTGTCCATGGTGTGAATGCAGGTATCTGAAGAGCACCATTTTGTATGAGCTTTTTTCTGTCTACATGGTGCTGCTGGACCTGTTCCTGGGCAGAGCACAGTTTTCATGTGGAAGTACACTGCTGGAGCAGGAGCAACACCTGCAGCCAGCAAAACTGCCCCTTACAGGGAATAGACCTTTGTCTGCAGCTTCTGCCCAGCTGCAACCTTTCTCCAAACCCAAAGTGTTTTAGTTCCCTCTTTCAGCTGTCGTAGGAAATAGGACAAACAAAACCACTCCTTACAAGATCATGGCAGGGAAGTCTGCCATGAAGTCACTTGCTTGTTTGGCTTGGCCAGAAGCAGCTAATTGTCTCCTCTGAAGATGTTAAAAAACATTAAGGAGGTAATTGTGGCTACAATTAAATCGGTGACAAATCTGACTTGGGTAGGGTCAAGATTTCATCCTAATGAGAAGTCAGTGACACATGCAGTGGGTGTATAACAGGTCCTTATCAGCAGAGTGTCAGTCCTGCCAAGAAAATTACAGCTAATCATGGAGCAGGGTGGAGTTCTGCTTTTCTGATAAATGTCTTTTTGAAGGTGCAATTATCCAGACAAAAAAAACAATGTCCAAACAAAAGCTTTGCATTGTTACTGACTGCAAAGACATTCCTTTTCCAGTTCACTCTGAGCTGTGCAGGGGAGTACTGCATCACGCTCAGTGCCCTGAAAGGGGGTTGCACATTGCGCCTAAAGGTTCAGCTGTTTCAGTACTGTTACTTTTCAGTAATTGCTTACAAAACTTCAGTGTAGTTTGGATCTTCCATCACTGTATTTACATGCCATAATGTATTTTATTGTCAGAATATATGTTTTTTTAATCAAAATACGGGAGAATATTGGAAAGGAGAATTAAATTTTTTGCTACTGACGTCAGCACTAAGAAAGGAAAGAGAAGTGTGGTGATTGAGTTATTCTTTCAGGTAGATTTTTCTTTTAATTTTGAAACTGAAAAAAAATGATCATGTGTTAATGAAAATGACACCAGTATATATTGATTTGACTTGGAAAAAAACATCTGAAAATCAGCTTCTCATAGGGGTTATTGTATTTCATATTCACCAGATTAGTCCTGGAAGTCAAATCCAAATTAGAAAGAAGACTTGATTGCTGGGGTTAATGGTAGCTTTCTGAAATATTTTGTTACTAGCTTTATATAAGTCCATATAAGAATTAAGATAGTGTAAAAGTGATTGCATTGATACCTACTAGGAACCTTTTGGTTAAGGAGGAGCCTACACAGTGGTTGATGTTCCTTCCTCTTTTACATTGTGTAGGACTTGAGAAGCACAGAATGAAGAGAAAAAGCATGAGATAGTCTTCTATGTGCAGTGTGATCCTATAGGAGAGCACTGAGAGGATCTTCTCAGAAGAGTAGAAGTACCAGTGGCAGAAAAGACATAGAGGCATTTGGAGAATGCCTGACAGATACTTCTGTGACGACAAGCCCCCCATTCCCTCAGTTGTGAGCATCCAAACTTGGAAGTGTAGGGCACACAGCCAGAATGTGAGTGTATCTGGGTGCTGGTAAATTGCAAACCTAATTGTAGGACTGGAAAATCAGGGGAAAATTGCACGTAAGTGAAATATGCTCTCTCAGATTGATAATAAACAGTTAGTCTCTAATTTATGTTCTTTTGATTTCAGTTCTCAGGAGTACTTGCTAAAACTGACAAAGTGGTTTTAAATACAAAGTGGCTTTAATTTATCACAATTATTTCAAAACTTACAGTATTAATATTAGGCATACTTTCCTACTAGAACTTTACACTACAGTTTTTACATAACTATCCTTTTTTAGTAAAAGATAATTATGTTGCATTATATTTTCAGTATGTTGTTTATTTTCTGATATTTTATAAATATGTCTGTGAGGGAAAAAATCCCACTCAGTACTTCAATGCACAGACTACTTTCATATCTCGGTGTACAAGCTATTATTAAAAAAAACAGGAAATAGGGAAGTATTGACTTTTTAACATTAGTGGTCCTGTATGAAAGTAGACCAAGGTATAAAATACATTTTGCCTTCTTAAAGTGGCTTAGCACTTTAATGCTTCAGTAAGCAAGTAAGCGGCATTTACCAGATGTCGAGTATTTCCAGGAACAAAAATAAAAGAATAATCGAGGAAAAGGCTTTATGCTTTCAGGACACACAGATATTTACGACAGAGTATGTGGTGAAAGATGGCTTCCAGAGACAGACTCTGAATGCAAAGTGATTGGAGAAGGCACTTCCCTGGAGCACTGTGTGGAGATTTTTGGGGGGTGAAGGAGGAGCTGGTTATGGAGCAGGTGATTAAAGCGAGACCAGTTCTGGCAGGCCTGGAACTAATGACCCCGTGCTCTGTTACAGTGGTGAAAACATGTGTGCTCAATACACTTCTTGAACACAGTACAGGAAGAGTCAAGGAACAAATGAAGATGAATATAAATCTTGGGTTTTTCCCTGAGGCACAAGAGCAGAACAAGCTAGGATGTGTGCACTTACTCTGAGGAGATAAGATAATAAACTACCTCTGTCCTGATGGGGACAATGGAATATGACCATCTGGGAAAGAATTGTTTTCAGTAGCTGGACTTACTATCTCAAATGTAGAAGATGGACAGAAGATCCTCTGTGTATTAGTTACTTTCTCAAAAAAATGCTCTGATTTAGGGTGGACTAGAACAGTTTCTTTTAACATTTCTGCAGTGTTTCAGTTCCTGTCACTTTTCATTAATAGCTTTAGAAACAAAAGCCTCAATTCATAGGCCAGGAGGAGGAATAACCCCAGCCCTTTCTAGTACTCGGGTGGCTGGAACATTCACTGAGGATGTGGGAAAATTAGTTCACATCCCTGTGCTGCTGGAGGGTATCTGAACCCACATCTTCACTAAAAGATTATACAAAGTGGAAATGCTCTTCCTTCCTGAGGGAAGAATTGACAGCAGCCTGTATTTTCAGCCCTTCTCCCCAGGGAAACTGTGGAAGAAAAGTAACGAAAACTTTCTGAGCTACACAAATCAGCAGTACTCTGCTTCCATCCCTATTTCAGTGGTACTTTGGACAATCAAATCTTTTCAGCCTCTTCATCCCTTCTATCTTACAGATGCTGGTTATTTTGAAAAGGAACCAAAAAAATCACAAATCACACAGCATCAAAGAGAAGAAACCTTTCTAGGCAGCACTCTCTCCAGTGTGATGACATCATCATAAGAATCTCTAATGCAATGTAATCTGCAAAAATATTACCAAAAGCATGTAATGATTTTAATGGAATACTGAAACACTGTGGTAATGTAAATCTTTGTTAGATGCAGAACTGGTTTGCTATGTGTATCCAAAGGGAAGGCAAACAGGCAACAATAGCATATTTGGTTTGAATTTATGATTTTTCTTCTTCATGAATTGTGGAGTCATATAAGCCAGGAAAATAAGATAATTTGATTTTAAAAGTGAGAGTTACAGCCCTGAATTTGCACTGATGCAGTTGTGAAGAGCTGGTCCATTATTACATTTCTCCAGACTACACACACTTTAGTAATACAGTAATTAAAAGTGCTACCCCATAACAATATTTTTATAACCACCGATCCTGGATTCCATTCTTGGAGGCTGACACCTCTAAAAGTAAGTTTATATCAGCAGTCTCCTTAATTAGCCCTCTGTGTATTTTAGTGGGAAGAATAGACTGGATATTGATTTTGGTTTGCATCC
Source organism: Psittacus erithacus (assembly GCA_009867235.2). Taxonomy (NCBI): domain Eukaryota; kingdom Metazoa; phylum Chordata; class Aves; order Psittaciformes; family Psittacidae; genus Psittacus; species Psittacus erithacus. The sequence goes on along the minus strand of WYDI02036121.1, from coordinate 34,295 downwards.
AAAGTCCCAGTATTTATTGAAATAAATATTCTGCTTCTGGAAAACAAGAGGATTCTTCTACTGAAGGACCAACTAAAGTTGCTCCTCAAGTAGACAGAGTCATCCAACCGGTAGAAGAGGACTGAAGTCCTTCACATATGGAGGCTCATTGTGGAGTGTAATTATGTAGCCTCAAGATCACAAAAATTAGATACTCATAGGAGATTTTATTTTATGAAATAAAGTCTTTTGCTTGTTAGCTTGTGTTGCAATAAGGTAGGAATAATTTTAGCAGTAGCCAGCATTTCTGATAAACAATACATTGACTGAATCCATTGTGGCCAGCAGATCCCCCCTGTCTGTCAATGGAAATGAGCTGTTTCTTTCAACATTGGGGAAAAGTTAAGAATTTGTTAATCCCTTCAGTCTGTCACTTGCCTAATAGTAAAATGGGAATTAAATTCCATGGAACTACTGAAATGCTTAGTGAAAACCAGCTAAGTACTTTATACCTGACTTATTCTGAATGTTATGTGCATGTATGGAAAGTAAAACTATCCTTTAATGTTGAGAACAGATAATGCATTTTTCGAATAAATGCTGTACTTCATTGTAGACTGCTTTGCAAAATGAGCATCACAAACATACTTGGTATTCTATCAGTGAAGATCATTAAAATACAAACATAATTTACTGAAAAGTAATCTTGAATTACCTTAAAAATCTTTTGAGTTTTTTTTCATTGATTTTAGTCTGAGCCCATTCCCCTGTTATTTGGCATATACAAATGAGTAAATGGAGACAGTCAATATAATGATTACTTTAACAGAGAGTACTAGCTACTTTTTCTAGACTGAGTTTTTTCTTAGCTGATTTCTTTCTGCCATAAAAGATTAACTCATAAAATCACTTTGATTTAGCAAGAGATGTCAAAACATCCAGCAGGTCTAACTGGTTTTCTCCTACTGTCAGTCAAAATAGTATGTGGTTTTAATACTGATTCATGTTTCTGTCAGCTGCTATGTATAAACCTGCTGAGTAATTAATTCAGACATAGCAACTTTGGGAAAATTCAGTGCTAGTAGGAAAACTTTTAATGTTTGATTATTCATGCATCAGTGGAACCTGATAGCCTTAAAGATGTTCTTAGTTCTTGGGATTCAAGTTCCAGTCGTTCTGTATGGGTCAAGTATGTATAATTCCAGTTCAGCTCAATAGCAATGTAGCTGTACATTAGGTCATTTTCAACTTGAGAAACACTCCAGTATCCTGTAATCTTGTATTGCAAGTATGATAGCCTGACTCATAAACTAAGATGACCTCACAGTCTGATTGGATTTGCGGGAACTGAAAAGCACCCAGAGAAAGGCTAAGCTGCATGAGAATTTCTGAGATAGAAATACTAATCTATGGAGAATATTCTGCTTCTGTGATGCCCTGGATAGGTGATGGTATTCCGCGTGATTTCACTGTTCTCATTTTTTAACCCTCCTAAGTCCTGGAAGGGTGTGGGAGAAGATATTTTGGGTATCATTAGATACGACCTATACATCTCTAGTGTGCATAAACTGTTCTCATCTATTCCAAAGGTTGCCAACTCCTTTTAATTTCTCCTGCCTCTTGAATACTGCCATGTGGTTTATTTGGGACTCTACTCTAGGTCAAGTCAGGTTTTCAGTAAAGAAGATGGGAGAACAATAACGAAGTCTGTTCATACAACATCAAACGGAGCTCTATCTTCAGGGCAATATTTTTCAGGCAGTATAATGTCCTTCAGGAAGAGCAAGTAATGCCAAAGCTCTTACCTACCCTGCACGCACTGTATTTGGCTTGTGCATAGTTCATGTTTTAGGTTTGGTTAAGTGACCTCAGTGACGCTAATGCCTAAGATATTATCAATAAAATTAAAGGGATTAGTACTCTCTTAATCAGTTGAAGGATCAGGACTTAGGAGCCTAAAGAATGGTGGTAGGACAAATGAAACCACAAATATTAAAACTGTTTCAGAATTTTTGACAGTAAGTACACAGAGTTTGCCATAGTTTTTCCATATAAGTGCTACAGGTAAAGGTTATCTACTGTTAGAATAATGGTTTCTCTTTTCTTCTCTGGAACATCTAATAAAACAACTGTGACACAAATACCATGAAGTGAGCATTCTCCACACTGTATTTTTAGAAATTTCATCTCCTATTACTATGGATTAAGGATGATCTGATAGCTGCCCCAGAGTGTGAACTGCAGAAGCAGAAAGAAGTTCTGAAATGCTTGTTTAAAGATAGGTAGTGTTGTGATAAAATTAAATAACCATTTCAATTTGTTAAGGATATACTGATAAATTATTGCATTCAATAACTAGGAAGTAGAACAGAAAGCTACTGTAGCAGTTAATGGAGACATACATTTCATACTGATGTTCAGAATTTAGTCTTGAAGTCTTTCAGATTTCTGGCTGCTAAAAATTTCTGTAGCCTCTCTGTATATGTAAGAGTGTTCTTGGACATTAACCATCTTGTTAACTCCTCTCTAAAGAAAAAAGATTAATAAACACTTTAGATTAATAAGCTTTTGTTATTGAGTGCTATAATTATGGCTGGAATCTTAAGTTTTGTTAATGATTTCTCACACGCTGTAAACATTTCAATAATAATTTAAAATGTGTGTGTTTGAGCTACATGTAATCATTACAGGTTAAAAAAATTAAATTGTCAAACAGCAAGGAAGTAAATACCTATCTTCAAACACCCTTCTTTCAGTTTCTGTTGGACATTTCCTGCATGGGGAGCCACAGCAGCACCTCTGCCCCAGGCTGTCATGCAGAGTTTACTCTCTTCTGCCATGCTTTCTATCCCACAGCACATCCTGTGTTGCTCTTGCCATCGTCATCACCTAAGCCCCTGCAACAGCAACACTGCCCCAGTCTTTCATCCTCCCTGTGCCTCAGCCCCCTCAGATCACTTCAAGCTCACATCCTGACTACTCATTGCTGTCTTTCTCCTGTTTTCCTGTAGGATTTCCACAACTCCCATCACTTTGTTGCTGGACACAATTTCAGTCTGACTAAAAGCAGCGGATGGCAGTGCCTGTGCTGAAGCCCAGCCTTGCAGCCACACAGAGAAACACAGAGATGAAATGGCTTCTGTAAACCCATGTGTCCAAAACGGAAGGTGACATCCATGAAAAGCTGCCATCTGCCTCATGGCAAGGTTTGAACTGCTGCCATCAGGAGAGCTGGCAGTGCTGCAAACAAGAATGGCTCATTTATCTAGGAAGGATGGGACAATGTGTAAGTGTACATCCAGCAAACCACAGAGAAGGCACACATGTGCAAACACACGAAAAGTTAGGGTAGCCACCACAAAGCACAAACCTTTGGAGCTTGAGACCTACAGCACTTCTGTGCTTTTTCCCCAGGCAGCTTCAAAACGTTTCTGAGCACAACCATAATCTCACTGACATTCTAACAGGTGGGGGAAGAAGCACCTCCAAGCCACATGGCAGCCTGTACCTTCATCTGGCTTTGGCAGAATTCCAGCAGTATGATCTGAAAGGTTCCATAATTACAACTACAACACATTTTTCAGCTCCTACAGGTGCTATCTCTTTTTCATTAATTAAAAAATAGGGGAGGGGAAGAGATGACTGCAAATACTTAAATTCTTTAGAGTTGTGGTTGTCAAGTGGCATCTATATCTTTACAGAATATGTAGTTCTGCTTTTCAAAAGCAGCTAAAATTTTGGTGGGGATCCAGTATTGATGTGCTCACATTTGCCATTTCAACTCACTCCTTGAAATGCATTGCACATAGATGCTCTTTGTCAGAAAAATTTTCAAACTGATGCAGACATTCCTTATAAGTATAGATGGATTCACTGCAGAGAAAGAACATTAAGAATGCTTTTACAGTAAAATGTCTGTTTAGGCTACTTGCTTTTCTGCGCTGGTCACAAAAGAAACATCATTTTGGAAGCCATAATGACAACATACTGCAAAATGGGGAAAATTATAACATAGGAGGTAAGAAGTTTGTAAGAACCAGAGGCAAAGCTGGTTGCAGGAATGTGAAAGGTGGATTTTTGTTGAATGACTTCTTTAAAACCAGGTGAAATGGCTGTCAACTCCCAGGTCACATGCTCAGCACAAACATAATTTCATATTATAAAGTTATAATACCTGCCTCTTTTTGGAGCCAGACGTAATCAGCAAAATGCAGCATGAGGCTTATCACACAACCTGACAGATACTTGAAGCACTGCTGTCTTGCGTTTTCAGAATGGTCGCCTGGAGGCTTTTCTACATAAATAGAATCAACCTGACCAAAAGTCTATTTTAAAAATAAGTTAGAAGCCTGCCTTTTCATTAACTTTTTTTTTTTTTTTAATAAACAATACTAAAACCTGTGTGAAAAGGTAGGAAGAAATTTTTGGTTTGAAAGTATTTTAGGTTGTACTTCCCTTTGGTAAGGCTACCTCAATTTTTTTACCATTCAGGATAAAGTCTAAACACCCATAGATATATAGAAAGTTCTAACAGTCTTTACAGTTATTAGAGGGTTGTCTGTGTGTATAGTTATTTTTGCACAATTTGCTATTTCAAAAGAAGTTACCTGTAAATCCAGTTAGGTGGGACAAACAGAATTCTGTTGGTCTGTGGAGACTCATTTATAGAGAAACAGCTCAAATTAGATGGTGTGGAAGACATTGCTTTTTTGGCATGGACACCGGTTATATTTAAATCATGTTCGACAAGGACTTCTACGAGCACTTGGAATCTCACCCTGTTGCCAGATTCAGCACAAGGCATCCTATGAATCCTTATTGACAATTCTTTTCAGGCTACCTACAGATCTCATTTATTCTGTGACCTTGATATTGCTTAGGATGCCTGGGATTACTTAGAATGAGGATGCGTTCTTGGTTGTGTTTTATGCCTGATGGTTTTCCTTGATTTTAGTCTGTAATTTGTGACAGCTCGGCAGCTGCTTCATCAACTAGCCTCATAATGGAGACAGAAACCTCTGAACTAGGGCACACATCCAGCTGTGAACAGCATCTTCTGTAGCCACCCCAATGTAACCTGCTGGAACCAGAACACTAAGAGAAACAAGATAAATGGCTATTGTACTTTTAATTCACACCTGGGTTGTTTGTTTTGTGGCAGCTTCTTCATGCAGATGACGAGAATGGACCCTGGCCAGTTTTCATTTGCTGAAGGAACCTTTTGCTCCTGTGAACTGAATGATCTGCCTCCATTAGCAGTAAAGAGCAGTACATAAATGTTTCTGTGATGTGAATTGCTCTTGCCTGTGAATCTTCTACATTTGATGTTCTTTAAGTTACATCACTTAAAGCCTTTGGAAGACAGGACCTAGATTTCTTCCTGTAGAAGCTTAGCTGGAAATTGCACACTAGGGATTTTTCTAACACACCCCAAAGGTAATGGGAGCATGTAATCTTTGGTCTGTTGAGAAAGAATACAGAAGCTGATCCTGTTATTATTTTGAATTGTACTCCCGCATCAGGTCTTCCTTTATCCTGAATAAGTGAAATACCAACACAAAGGTGAGCTTTTAAAGCTCTCCATTGCTGAGACTTATATAGAAGTGCTAGGATTTCCTTTTTTTTATCTGAGCAACTTGATGAGACTTTTGAAACTGTAAAGAGAGGGACTTTCCAAAATGCCTGTGTTGTTGTTATGGTGCAAGAGCCTTCCAAGTGTGTTAGCTAATCCTCAGCGAGTCACATTTTTAATGGAATTCTCTTTTAAATAAATTATCTTCTACACTTTCTCCACTCTGGGGTATATGCTTAATGACTATAATACTTGCTGTTCTGGTATTTCAAGTTACCAGGTCATCTGTGAATGTTTCTGAGACTCCTCTTCCTATAGAACGTAGCACCTAAATGAAGGTGACAAGCAAATGGCTATAGTCTGAAGCCTTCTTTTGCTGCTGGGGGTTGCTGAATTCACATGTGCTTGCTGGGTATGAGGGATGACTGTTGTAAGCAGCTACCACTTCTGACAGCAGTTGCTTATCAGGTCTAAATTTGACTCTCTTAAACTTAGTGGCAAGGCTTTGTCCAATGTGCTTAGTAACTGATTTGTGATCACTATTACTCTGCATATACTCTTTTTACAATAGTTTTACGAACAGTTGGCTTCAGATAGACTAATGTAACCTGTCTTTCCTCTAATGCAAAACCCGTAATGGCCATTGGATTGCATGTTGTCATCTGGTGTGTAAACATGCAAATCTTGATCAATGAATGGACAAAATAGCTGCATAGTTTTGGAACAAGCTTTAATTCTGACTGCAGGCATAGTAGTCCTTGTGCTCAGAGGAAGCATTTTCTCATGTCAGTCCTTCACTGTTTCTTGTGTGATTTTATAGTTTCTCATAAGTAGAGGTCTTACGTAAGTTTCTTTCTAAACCTGACTTGTAGAGTTGAGTCCTCAAATAAGACCAGAAGAGATTGTAACCAGAAGAGATCTGTAAACTAAGCTTTTGAATAAAGCCAAAACCAAAGAACCAGTTTTTTGATCTTATATATAAATTAATTGGCACATTACATTATTTTTACCATTCATGTAACTGTGTTGAATGTGGTTGTGAGTGCCATAGGAGCAACTTGCAAGCTTCAGAACTGCTATCTCAGCCAATGTACAAGATCCCAAATTCAGGATTGTATAGTGGGAAGAATTCCTGATGTGTAGGAAATAGTCCCTGATTTTGGTTTCACTGATGGATGATCCCCTGCCATCCTACTGTGGCCTGTCCCTGGCTCCACCACCTCTTATCCTGGCACAGCAAACACAGCTTGCCTGGCTCTGTCTAGCACAGTGTTTGCCAGCATTGAAAGGAAGTGCTGTGCTTCAAATTATTGGAATTTTGACACCAGTGCAAGGAAACATGAGGCAAAGACCCATTAAGTGAAGGTCACACAACCTAGAAAATCTGACAGGTCTGTGAATAAATTAAGGTTTACAGCTGGATCAGGATTAGGAAAAACTGAGTTCTAAGAGCACTACAGCCCTAGATTAAGTGCTGTTCCCCTGTTCAATATCGTTCTTTGTGATTATTTCCAGGCAAAAAAATCAGATCATTAATTGTGTCTGGTTCAGACTTTGAAGGATTTCTTAACAAACAGCAAGACTATATTTTAAATGATATATTCTCGAAGAAAATAAGATGTTGATGCAAGTGCGTCATCTCACAAGCCATAGGTAAATTGTTCTGTAGCATCTCAGCCTAATGCTCATCAGAATATCACTTTTAAGAAAGGACATTTCTTTAAGAGTAACTGGGGGGAAATTGAGTCCAGTTCCATCACCTTTTATAACTGAAGAGAACTGAGTCATCTGTTTCTTGTCAAGCCACACACTTTGTGTAGTCACTTGTGAACAGTTTGCATGCTAAGATTAAAAATGACAGTTTGCATTATATAGGGTGTTAGATCTACTATCTCTGGGGATTGTTTATTTAAATTGTCTTGCCATGTGGTTTCAATGTGGAGATGAAAAAAGGACTCATCTCTCAGCCATTTTGGCACAGGGTAGCCTCTGCTAGAGAGCCACAGAGATCCTGTAATTCACAGGACACCTTCCAAAATTTATCAAGGGGCCTAACCTGCACTGCAAGTTTTGAGCCATCCATCTTCGAATAGTTGAGAAATAAGTTACTGCCTGCTGATAGAACCTTGAAGCAGAGCAAGGTAATAAAGAACTGGTCCGTAAGTCAGGTTTTAGTCTTGATGCTGTGTGGTTCCTGGCTCACAATTCAGTATTTCAATTGCAAAATAATACTTTGTGATTGATGAGTGCATACTTGGCAACTTTAACCAGCTATTGATTATTTTTAAGAAATGTACAAGATTGTTGTACGTGGTGGGGGGTGACCTAATGAATCACAGAAGAAAAGCACAAATTGAAACCTAGATTGGATATTTGTCTTTCTAGATTTCACAAGATAGGTTTTAAGTCTAGAAGCTAAGTGAAGATAATATCTATGAGATTGCACTTTCACAATGGTTGTTTGACTTATACTAGTGAACCTGAACTGTACTTGCAGATTTCCTGTAAGTAAAAAGTGTAGATTTCTTACAAGAACCAAGTACAAGTAAATGGGAAGTGACTGAGTAAATACAGCATTTAGAGACTGAAAACAGATGAATATAACATTTTTTTCTAAAGCTCGCAATGTGTTTAAAACAATGAGAGGTAATGTAAGGGTAGTCTGTGATCAGAAAAATAATTTTAAACTGATTTTTAATATGGTCTAAAAATTGAAGTAATAGAAACCAAGTGGAGGAAAGGGCACATACCAGGAACACATTTTAATCCAATCAGCCAGTTAGGTAATCAATTAGACAGCATAACAAGAGCAAACAGATCAATGGTTCTGTCTTCAAATGAAAACAGTTGTGCTTACTTACCAACATTTGCATCTTTAAGATAAGCATAACCTGCTTTCATGCCAGCTGAAATTCCAAATCTTGTTGATGTTGCCTCTTTTTTCCCTAAATAATTACTTTTGCATTCACTTGTGTTGCCCTTACCTGACCTTGAGCAGAGACTGGCTGTCAGAAAGGAGTCAACTGTTGATACCATGCAGCTTTCCTGAGCACATCTTACAGTAGGAGATACGTTCACAGAACACATTCTCCTTCACCCTGAAGTCGCATATTAAATCTATCATAATTGGAATTAAATATAATTAATTTATCATTACTGCTTTTCCATAGCTTCTTATCTGTCAGGGACAGTTCCTAATGGACAAGTGCGTGTGTGGCAGCTAGACTACTAATGGCATCTTCAGGTTGTTTTATGAGTGGTGGAAGGAGCCACCACATTCAATAGGACTAATCCGCCACAGTCATGGGAGATCCTGTGGTGTGAGTGTACTTCACAAGCATCTGCAAATCATTCTACTTTGCATGCAACTGTGAGTTTGCTGCACTTAAAACTGAACTGAACTAGACTTTAAGTAGGAGGTCAGAAGGCATAAGGGAGGAAAAAACTTCTTAGGAAGGACTGTTTCAGTGTGGAATAAAAGTACCTCTTGCAGTATCAAAGGACTTTATTCTTAAAATAAAGGAGGAAGACCTCAGGAAAGAGGGAAGTGCACTGCTACTTCCTGATCCATTTCCAGAATGAGGCCAAGAAAGCTCTATTCCCAGAGTTTGAACTGAACTTCTACCAACCCTACATTTAATATTAACAGTCACTTTGCTCCTTGTGCTGGTAAATTCAACAGGGAGACTTCCAGTCATAAAGCCTGTGCAATGTGGATATGGTTCTTTTTAGCCCTGAGCTGTGTGAAGCAGTGTCCTGGGCTTAAAACACAACAAGCAGGCATAAGATGCTCTTGTTCTGCCTTGTGTACAAGTAAGCAGTAACACATTGCATACAGTAAAGACAAGAAAAAACAGGTTTGTCCTTCTCAAGTTTGAGAAATCTTGGGAATGCTTCTTAAATCATACTTCTTGTGAAACAACTTGTTTCAAGAAGTATAATTGATATGATTAATGGTTATGGTAATACTGGCTGCAATAAATTAACCCCCTTAGAATCTAAGTATTGTGCTGTTCATTTACCCCAGGGAAGAAAACCAGCTGGAGCCACAGCTGCACTAGCAGCAGATGTCATAGCCATAATGCTCATTGCCCTTAGGTGTAAGATATATGGGAAAAAACTATTTACATGGAAAAGCAAGACAGTAGTATAAGACTGGCTGAGTTATGGAGACTAACAGCTAGTATCCATAGCTGAAGGTCAAATGAAATACTGTTCAACTTTCTGGGTTTAATAAATGTAATAAGCTTAGCTCATATGCAAAGCTATTGGCTCTGCAAAACACAAGTGAAAATTTAAAAACACCTTTACTGCAAGACTTTGTTTTCCTATTATTGTGGAAGAACATGAACAACCTTCTGTGAATATATAAGCACTGCGAAAATGCATGGTATTCTAAATGAAACATGCCTTCAGTGCCTCATTGTTTGCATGCAATTACAGTTTGTAGTAACTGGACAAAAAAAAGTTAATTGCAAAGTCATCCTCAAATTCTCTTCCCTGCTCCCCACATGAAAAAGCTGCCTTTGTTTAATCTTCAGGTCTGGTTTGCAACTTAGAAGACACAAAGAAAACCAGAGTTTTCAGTGGGATACTTCGGTGACAGGGGAATGCAAGAACATGCATCGTAATTTTTCTGGCTGGCAGTAGGCAAGTTGTAAAGGTTAATGGGATCCAAAGGCACTCTTGAATTCTGGGAAGGCTGGCGAGAGACTCAGCTTACTGCAATTCACAGCAGCTGTGGGATGTGAGAGTGCTGGGATTTTCCCAACATGCTTTCTTGTCACTTGGGTTTTAGCTGCTTTGCAAAGTCCAAGTTCTAGTGATTGCTGTCCTCACCTATCCTTGGCATTATGTCTTACTAACAAAATTGCTAGGAAGAAGCCAAGCTCCTGCGTTCTGTCTGCAGTTCCATGGCCCAGTACAGGGCTCAGAAGGGAAATTCACTTGACACTCACAGGAGCAGTATGCGGAGTTCATTACTTGCTATGAGTCACCCACCCAAGCTGCCAGAGAGAAAAAGATCTTTTGTATTTTCTGCCTGCTCCTGGCTCTTGTTGCTGTTGTGAGACAGGAAAAACAAAGCATCCTTTGACTCTGTTTTTATTTTAAGACGCATTTTCTCCTCTTCCCTTATTCAGTATTGGACATCTAAAAAGCACTGAGATACAACTGACTTCCTTGCTGCTTTCACAAACAAGATTCCCAGAAGAGTTTGGAAGAAACCTGTGGACATCATCTACCCCGTCTCTTGCTTCAAACAGAACTTGTCCTGGAGCTGAATCAGATTAGCCGTGGTTTTGTCTAGCTGAGTCTGGATGAAGGTCTGTTAGCCTCTGTCAGCATGTGCAGTGAAACATGAGTAGAAACAGAAGCCGTATGGTCAAGGGTTTCCTTTTTCACAAGTTTGCTGCTTGGTAGAAATGCATTCAGGAGAGGAGAGACTGAGTAATCTCTTTTAATCAGGAAGCTAATTCTGCAGCAGTTAACCTTGATACAAAAGTAAGTCATGCAGGAATGTTGTGCATGGCTTTTTTGCTTATTTTGGTGATTTTCATGAAGCATCAACTTTTAAAATCATATGAACTAAGAATATCATCTTGCTCTGCTTTATGTGGAAGTTTCTAGCAGTATTGATTGCAGAAATATAATGTAAAATCTGACTTCAGCATGCTCCCAAATTTAATAGCCTACAGCCCCTTTGTCATGCAGAAGAAAATACCCACTTGCCACCAAGCAAGAGGTTTCCAACTGTGTGGAGCTTTGAGGGAAACCAGAGGTGGTGGAGAAGTGCTTCAGAGAGGTGTTGTTAATGAGATGACACTGGAGCAAAGGTGATTTTAACAAAGCAGAAATTCTTGATTCCACCCCCAGGTATAGAGTGGTAGGCTGGCACCAGGTGCTAGAAGGAACACTTACCTTTCCCTGATGGGACTGGAGCCTTTGGCACAGTTTTGTATTTTCTTCTCCATTTCCTCTCAACCCACAGCAAAGGTTTTCTGAGAAGTAATTTTAATAAGATTAGTGTGTGGTGGAAGTAAATGTGCTTATTTGCAGTGTGACTTGGGAAGATGGAGCTAGGAGAGTAAGGGAATATTCTGTTGGATTGTCTGAATTCTCAAAATTCTGGGTAAGGGCTGATTGAGTTGGTTATTTTTACTTAAGGGCAGTTCCCTTGTCGTAAGTTTTAAAGTGCAGTAATACAGAGGAAGACCTGAGGGTGATGGAGAGCAAATTGGACAGGAGCTCACACAATGTGATGAAGCTGCAAAAAAATGAGTAGTGTACCAGATATTTAAATAGGGTATGACTTTTAAGGACAGGAAAATAATTCTGCTTCATGCAGCTTTGTTTACTCTTGGGAGTACTGTGTCCAGGTTTTAAAAGATTTTACAAAACCTCTGAAATCTTAGACAGCTGCCAGTAATCCTAAGGTTTTGGGGAATCATTCCTGTGGAAATAATAAAGGAATTTCAATCTAGAGAGAAAAAGCTGAGACTACAATCTGTTCCTCAGCCTGGAATAACCTATGATATTTCAGTCATGTGAGACAACTGCTGATACAAAACACACAGAATGTTCTGAAATCAAAATAGCTATCCTGCTATTTAATTCTCAATGAGCTCTTGGTGATTTGCGCTGTTTCAAGAGAGGCCTTATGTACCTCTTCAGGCCAGTGAGATATTTCCTGCGTCACCAGAAAATTGTCAGATGCATCAAACCCAGGATGATGGTAGGAGCTGGTTTGACTGCCAGCATGTCTTAAAAATGCAAGTTACTCTTTTCCAGAATTTCACAGTGTGTGAATTACTACTTCTGAACAAACACAAATGAATAATACAGACTTCTTTCCATGCATAGAGATAGCAGCATATCAACTATGAAATGTGCTTTATCTAAAAACATGGGCCTAAGTAAGTACGGTCTAGTGTGAAGTGTCCCTGCCCAAGGCAGGGGGGTTGGAACTAGATGATCTTAAGGTCCTTTCCAACCCTAACTATTCTATGATTCTATGATTAGTAGATGGGTAGGTTACTATGGATCAATACATTTGCTAGGTCAAGGTATCTGGTGATTTGCTCAGTACAGTAAGATGTAAACATACTGGATTAAAACCAGGCAAACAGCTGATGATGTTATTAGGAGCTGCATCTACTAGCTCCAAACACTGGTTGCAGTGTTTCCAGTATGTAGCACATGAAAATGCTGGACTCTGTAACAGTAAGCCAAAAAAAAAAAAGAAAGAAGCGTAATTATTTTATGTAAGTGTATGTATGAATTATCTGATCTCTGTGTTTGTCCAGCTGTTTTTCAAAAGAGCGGACCCTTAGCTAGTCTGATCTTTGTCCTTGGATGTTGCATCTTTAACTCATCTTCTATAGATAGAAATATTGTGGATGTCATGTACCAATGGGACGTCATGCACATTTTTATCCTGCTTTAACATCTGAGTAGGGGCTGTGTGGCTAATGCCAATTAAAGTAAACAGTCTTTAAACTGCACGACATTATAACCCAGTTTTGCTCCGCAGAAGGAGGAGGCTAAGTAGCTGAAAGAGTTGATAACTGGAAGTAAAACTCTTTGCTTCTAGGTGTAAGTAGTTAGTAAGTAATTATCTCTTATTAAATATCCAATAAGAGAGTTAAAAGACGCTGTTTTCATGGGCCTTCTCTCCATGAGAAAAGCAGCACGTTTAAGCAGAGTTAAAACAAGGTCGAAAAGCTGAACAAAGTTTCAGTTACTGACTGCTTTTGAGGAGGATTTTTTTCCCTAAAGGACAAATACTTATGAACATAATCAGTTGTTAGCTTTCTTTTATGTTGTTTGTAAATTAGGTCAGATGCATTCAAGTTCTACTGCTGTCCATTTTCCAGCATTTTATATTGCGCACAAGCTACAACAAAGCCAGGGATAACATTGTGAAAGATCTGTTTCTAGTGATGTGAATGGGAGCTTGCAGGAAGTAAAGTGTTGCTGCTCTTCAGTGTTTTGTGTCCTTGAGGAGCCTTGCTGATGGCTGAATCCCAGACAAGGGTGCCTTTTTTAACACAGATTGAGTTGTTTTTCTGGCTTCTTCAGTGCCGTCACAAATATATCTCATCAAGTGCAGAAATTCCCATGAGCACATGCCCTGTCCTGCCGTCACAGTCTTACTTCTCTCCACAAAATAAATATGTTATGTTCAGGATCACTTTCCTCTTCTATAAGGAAGACATTTCATGGTATGTATGTGGGTTAAGACAGCAGCTGTCAGCTCAGGTACAATGGATCTGACTCACAACAGAAAAGTCAGGGGATGAGGCAGCCTCTTCTTGGAGACTGATTCAAGATCACTTCTGATCTCATTACTCTGGGCCAGATAGCAGAGGAACTCAAGGCCTGACTTCGTGTATAAAAGGCCACGGGTTTGATGATGAATGAACACATAGGCAGCTTTATCAGGAAAAATAGGATGGGTTCTTTACATGACAGATGCTGTGGGTTGTTTTGTTGGTGGTTGTTTTTTTTTCCCTTTTTCTAGCTGTGTTGTGATTTAAAAACATGGCATGAAAAATGTCATAGAAACCTGAATGCTGCATTCAGTAGCCAGGGCTACTGTTAATGCAAATTGTCTTTCCAAAAGCCTGGTCTGAGACAGAAGGAAGGGTTTTACACATACATATATGGATAAATATCTTCTATGCATCTTTCCCCCCATCTGTCTCCGAGGAGGCAGATTCAGATGAGTACTGCAAGGTTCTGTTTCTTTGGGTTTATGCCTTTTCACATTCTTTTTTTTCCTGAACATTGGCCTTATAGTAATTTCTTGGCCTTTGGCACAAATGGTTTGCCAATATTTGTAAGCTGTTCTGGCTTCTCTCTATCGATACCAGAATTTAATCATCCTTGGTATTTATTTGTTGCGACTTTGTGTGCTTAATTGCTCTAACACAGTACCCAAATAGACTTCCATGACCAACTTTTAAACTTATGGTAGCCAAGTGTGACTTCCCAACTGGTTGTGTACAACACTGAGCCCTCCACTTGCTCCTGATGAATACAGTTTGTGCCTTCTGCTGGGTTGGTTTTAGTGTTTTGATTCCCCTCAGCTTCTAATAATGCAAAGCAGAAAACATTTATGCTTCTTCAACCCATTGCTTTGCAATCAAGTGAGAAATCAGAAAAGCCTATTTACTGAACTGGCTTAACTGCTTACCATACTGCTTTAACCTTGGGCAGGAGTTTCTGTTTCAGGTGTCATCACACATGGGAATATTTAATTACTCCTTCTTTTAGTCTGAATAAAAGGTACTTACCAGACCTGTGTGAGTAATGGATTCTGGTGTGGGGCAAGGATAAAACTCAGGTGTAAAACTATTTGGATTTACTCAATATTAAATATATATTTCTGACTGGAAAAGAAAATGTAATTTTGGGATTAAACTTGTTTTAATTAAAAAGGCATTAAAATTATTCACTTAATTCAATTCAGCTGTAATTCTTTCCAGATTTCATAGATTTGCCTTTCCTCAGTATAATCTCTGATCTCTGAAAATGTCTTCTATCTCTAGTGTTCAGTATATCCATTTCCTGTCACTGTGCTGGTAAATTAGTGGCGGCCTTTTTTTATGAATACTAAAATAGACTTCTAGGGATCATAGCTTGAAAGCGCCTTTTTCCATCTGATGCAAATTTTCAAAATCAATTTGGTTTTTATGTTTATTTTCTGGTTCCTCCTTTAACTGCTTGCTCTCCCCAGATACTGAGCAGTGCAGAAAGCTGTCTGATGCTCTTTTCCCAGCACTTCATCTGAATGTGGCGTTCCTCATGTTTTCCTTTACTTCTCTTTATCTACTTATATTCGTGGCTCATCTTCCCTTACCACATGCTTTGTCTGTGTTCAATATTGTAGTCATTTCTGAATCATTGTTGATTTCTGCCCTGGTCCTATACCTAGTGCTTCTTCACATATGTAATTGTTGAAACTCTTCATAATCCTCTTACCCATTCACCCAACATTACTAACATGGACTCATTTTTTTTTTGATGTTCTTGCTCTTTCTGAAGTCCTTAAAATTTGTGTCTTGGAATATAGCCTTTTACATTCTGAAAAAGATCTTTTCATGTTATGCCAGGGAAACTGTGATCACTGGGATTAGGTTTTCAGGAAGGCGGATTCTCTCATGCTTGAAATCTTTGATTTTAGGATCATAAAATTGTAGTCTGTGTAATTTAGTCTCTCACAGGTTTATGCTAGCTTTGGCTCATGACCAGAAAAAAATATACGGTTGGAAAACCCACATCTAATGGTAACTTTCACAGATTTCCAGGGAAATATTTGATTTTTAGATGTTTTAATAGACTAGACTAGATATTGCTGGCTCATAGGCTTAAGGCCTGTGGTGATGCAGTTATGTTTAGTGGTTTCTTTTGATGATCTCTTAATGGAGCCATGAAGCCTTTCTGATATGCAAGTGAATTCCTTGTATTTTGCTTTTTGAAGCTTTACATTGTTTCTCTTTTTGTAAATGGTACAGCTATATTCTCTGAAGATGAGACCTGGTACCCTTATTATGCGCTGCAAGCTGACTGACTTGCAAGACAAGCTTTGGGTCATGTTGCATGTTAAACTCAGTATAATCTTAATGTGCTCTATAAACAACTCATAATCTAAAAAGAATTGAGATGTATAACGTTGATGTATAATTCATGCATTCATTTATAGAGGGTGCAATATGCATATGCTAGCAGTTTCCTCTGGAGCCTGCAAACTGAACTGAAAACTGTTTTGACTTATGTTCAGTGTAGTGTGTAGAACAGTAATTTTCTGAGGTATATCTTAATTGTCAGAGGAAGAGGTGAATTACTATCCAAAGTAGAAAGTAGGGCAAAAAAAATCTATGTCATATCACTACCGTTAGTCCAATCAGAATATGAGCAAAGAGGAGGGACCATGGAAGTGCTAACCTTGTCAGTCATAAAAGAGAACAACCTCAAAATTGAGATTAATCTCGTAGCAGTTACTGAAATGTTATGAATAACTGATTTTATCAACTGTTGTCAACTCTAAAGAGTGGTGCCTTGCAAAATATTCTTAGGGATTCTAATAGATGATTGGTTGGGAATAAGAAGTAATAAAATCATTATGTAATGAAATCATATTAATTTAGTCTTCAAATCCATGGGGCTAATGGGAAGAGCCGATACCAGTCCTGTCCTAAACCTTATATGATATTTTTCCCGGGCTTTTTAGTAAGGATGGTGTCCGTATTATACCCGTGTTTGTTTAGTCAGGTCTTGCAATTTGAAAAGTACATTAGAAATGTGCACAAAGTGTTAACAGGAGGAATCAAGAATAGTATTGTGGGAAAGACCTCTTGTAAATGTATGGGCAGTTTTTATTACTGTATTTCTTTTCCCTTTGTGGTTTGTTTGTTTGTTTGATTTATTTAAGTGTTCATTTTCTTCAACCTTTTCTTTTTTTTTAATGTGTAATTTCCCTCTGAAAAGGGAAATTTTCCTTTTCTTGTTTTTTAATTTTTCCTTTCTTAATTTTTCATACTTGTCCCCTTCCTTGTTTTGTCTTTGCTTTCCACTGTAGCTACATCCCCTTGCCTCTGTAGCATTGCCTTTTTGAGGTTAGGTATGACCTTTCTTTCCACTGCTTAATATTTGTAACAATTTAGAAATACTTAACTGATTTCCGCTATGATTCACACCTTAACCATCA
This sequence comes from Psittacus erithacus, assembly GCA_009867235.2. Lineage (NCBI taxonomy): Eukaryota > Metazoa > Chordata > Aves > Psittaciformes > Psittacidae > Psittacus > Psittacus erithacus. Next base: position 17,034 of record WYDI02036121.1, on the reverse strand, counting down.
ATGCTAAAGTCAGTGATTAGTGTACAACATGGTTTTATACTGTTTTTACTGTGCTGTAAGTATCACAGCAGCCCAGTGCAGGCTGATGCCTGTTTTGTAGCTGGGGACCCTGGGACTGGAACTTCATTCCTTCAGTCATCAGCAGAATCCAGCTGGAGCTGGGCTTGGCACACAGCTCTCCCTCACTGAAGGAATTCCTTTAGACCAAGATGTGTATTACACTCTACTGGTCACAACAAAGGTCATGTCCAGTTGCAAGTGGCTTCTGGCAGCTTTAGCAGGGAGCATGTGGTGGCATTAACAACCCTGGAAATGTCAGAATTGGTTTCAAGCTGCCTCTAAGATGCAGAGGAGTGGTAGCCATAAACTGCCCTTCCAGCCCTGCCTGGCAATGGATTTTCCAGGGATCATTTTGTTTCTTAAGTACAGAATAGTATAAGGTCTGTGAACATGCTCAGAGTGAATTTTCACATTTCTAGCATCCAAAGCAGGAGAGCAACTGGATCCTGAAGGTCAGCTCTGAAATGAGAAGTCTGGCTTGGGGAGGCTTTGGGACACCCACCTCCTCTTGTGTATGCTTGGGTGAACAGGCCCTAATGCCACAGGCACCAGCCGGGTTTCCTACACTGCAACGGAGTGCAAAAGATTATCTCAGTTCTTTGCAGACATCTCTAGGGAAGTTTTGTCCCAGTTTTGCTTCTCTTGGCATTATGGGGCATCTGAGTGAAAACACTACATTGAGCAAGGTGATGATGTTTAAGAAATAAGATCTCCTTTATACACCTTTCTAAAGGGCTTGTTTTCACCACAGGCTTTCTTCCTCCTGCTCATGACAGCACTGGCAGCATGAGACTACTAGTCTTAGGTAAATACATTAGTATGGCCTCCCGTATGAAGACAGGCTGAGAAAGTCGGGGCTGTTCAGCCTGGAGAAGAGAAGGCTGCGTGGAGACCTCAGAGCAGCCTTCCAGTATCTAAAGGGAGACTGTAGGGATGCTGGGGTGGACTCTTCATTAGGGACTGTAGTGACAGGACAAGGGATAATGAGTTAAAACTTAAACAGGGGAAGTTTAGATTGGATATAAGGAGGAAGTTCTTTACTGTAAAAGTGGTGGGGCGCTGGAATGGGTTGCCAGAGAAGTTGTAAATGCTGCATCCCTGGCGGTGTTCAAGGCCATGTTGCACAGAGCCTTGGGTGGCATGGTTTAGTGTGAAGTGTCCCTGTCCATGGCATGGGGGTTGGAACTTGGTGTTCTTAAGGTCCTTTCCAACCCTAACTATTCTATGATTCTATTCTATGATTATGAATTTAGGGCAGCATATGACTACTGTAATTTGGATGAATTTGGAGATCTGAACTTCTTCATTGGAGCTCTGTCTGAGGCTGTCACTGTGCCCATGTTAGTCAACAAAGCTGTGCTGTTTCACATCCAGCTATGTTGGCTCTTCCAGCACTGTATCCTATGTGCTTTTGACACTGGGGCAAGCATGAGAGGTGTGAATGCAGATCTCCCTGTCGAAGCAGGCGCAAATCTCAGCTGGTCTAACTATCCTATTCAAACATACCTTGGGATTGGTCCACAAGCCCTGTTCTCCTCAAATCTATGGGGAGGAGAACCCAAAGGGGAGTATCTTGAGTACATCCCCTTTTGCATAAGGAGACAGTAGATGGTAAAAACCAGGTATTTCATAGCTGTAGATCCTTTAAATCTCTATGATTCAAACAGCATGAATTCAGCCCCTGTGCCATGAAGTAAACAGTTCCTGTGTAAGACAAGGCACAGCAATGACATAAATTAAGAAGGAGCAGGGAGATGGAATGAGAAAACACTAATTAGCATGATGGGCAGTGGTGTGACCAGCAGCCAAACCTGCAGCCCCTCTGGGTTCTGTGGGCATCACTGTAGAGATTTTTTAGTAGGCTTTACAAGACTTCGCAGACTTTCATACTGACGTGCATGTCACTGAGGAGAATTTTCAGAGGAGTTTTGAGGATTTGGCAGACTTTTTTACTGAAATCCACTCGTACATGAAGGAGGCAGAAAAAAAAAAAACCCAAACAGCTATGAAAACCTGGGTCAGAGCCACACAAAACCCACTTACAAAGTTAAGAAAGGGCAGGCAGGTAACCCCCAGGTGCAGTGGTAGGGCAGATGGGTTCAAGAGTTCAGCATAAAATGAATGTTAAACAGGGCAAGAGCAGGTATTAAATTATCTCTTGTCACTGGCCTCTGTCAGAAGGAAGGCAGCAGGATGCCAGCCCTGCCAGAGCTGTCCTGCAGGTATCCTGGGGACTACTTTGTGCCCTATGGTATGGTGATGGGGCAGTGGGCAGGTGGTGAAGGGACTGTGTTTCTTCTCTCTCCTCCTCTGTGATCTTCACAGCAAGGGCTCAACCGCCTTTAGACTCTGCTCCTGCCTTGATTTTTGCTTTATTTGCCCTACAAAGCCAGTATGATGGTCCCACCACCTGGGAAGGCCTTGGCAACATGGTTTTCCACTGGTTGCAGCTCTACCTGCAGCAGCAGTCATCAGACACTCTCTTGCCCCTTTTGTGTCCCGTGTACATCACTGCAGAGTGGTGTGAAATACTGTCAAGCAGAATAGCACTTTATACTCACTTTACCCAGATGTAGTGACTGTGCAGAAGTCACTGAAGTCCACAGAAGCATAGAACAAGTACACAGTGTTCTGAAAAGTAATTAGTTGCTGTATGTGAAATATCAGTGAAGCCTTTGAGGGAGAAATTGCTAAATGAATCATCAGTCTTGAAAAAGTGCATCCATTTAATCAAGTGGATTTAAAAATCAGTCTGGTTCATCTGGTGCAAATCTCTAATGTAGGTTTCCATTAATCCTTTTAACCCTTGTGTATATCAATTTGCTTGTGTCAGAAAGTTACCAATGGAGAGCGGATATAATAAAGGGCTTAGTACCCATAAATTAAGTGCTCCATCGCCCAAATTCTAAGTGCTTGGAGTAAAGTATTATCATACAGTAGAGCATACGGCCTCCCTGTACAGAAAATTGGAAGAATTAAGTGCCTGAGAGGGGGATTAGCCCGGCCCTTGTGCAACAGGAATCTCCTTCAAGTTGGTGATGGGGATGTTGAGTACAAGGGTGTGTCTGAACCCTTTTTTGGAGTCTTAATGCGTAGCCTGAAAAAAGGGTTGTGAGCCTGTGTCAAGAGCTCCAACCCATTTTTGGATGTCTGCAAACACATAGTTTTAGTAGCCTTGCCTTTGGTATGGTTGTGCCTCCCAGCTTCTCCATAATAGCAAATCAGATGGAGCCCAGGGCAGGGGAGCAAGCCCAGGACATCAGCTGTCCTCAGCCTGGGAAGCATCCAGTGGTAACTGCCTGTTTCACCAGGGGAGGCACCTCCCACCCCTTCTGCAGATGGGGAGCAGATAGGTTAGAGTCTAGGGGGATAGGTTAGGGGTGGACTGCTTCCCCAGAGCAAGGAAATTCTTGTTCTGCAGCGGAGTCGCAGGGTTTTAGCCAGTGAATGTAACCACCATGCAACACGCCGCATTTTCAGTGCACAGGATGGCTGGGTGGTGCTTTGGAGACACCTCGCTCTCCCCAGTGATGCCTCTGAGCTTTATCCCAGACTTCCTTTAAGAGTCAAGAGGCTAAAGACTTATTTTAACAACATGGCCCCAAGTTTATTAGGGCTGATGCTTGAGACCATGTCCTCAGACATCATGTCCATGCTGAAGAGGAAATACAGGGAAGATTGCTGGAACATAGCTCAGAATCGCTGATACCTGATCTCTTGTACTTCGAGTATGTGTCTGAAACACAGTGTTTGGGAAAAAAGCAGGACTGAAGTGAAACAAGACAAGAACGAGGTCAACCTCATGCTACACCAAGCAGATCAGCAGAATTTCTGGGTCAGAATGGATGAGGCGTTTAAGTGCTGAGTGGAGAGATTTGTAGCATAAACAATGAGGCAGCAGTTGGCCTTCAAGGAGAAAGTGTAACTCTTGATTATTGTAGGCATACTCTGACCTCCACAGAGCAATCCTAGCGCTGTTTTCATCAAGCTCATGAACAGTTTTGCTTAGAGACCTGCTTGGAGAGTGCTGGGTTAGGCTGATGTCTAAGCTACCTGAGTCTAATTCTGTTGTTGTAATTGCCTGGGGGAAGCAGAAAGAGCTGGTTACCAATTAAGATTTTAATGTTAGTAATCTAAGAGAGCTTGAAGGGCGCATGTAGTCTAAGGCATCTATCTGCTTTATAGGAAAACAAGTTAAATGTCCTCCTGCCTCAAATTCAAGCTGTGTTCTCTGTCCAGGGAATTCAGCTTTCTATTTTAACATCTGAAAGGTCATGTCCCTGCAGCCTGCGGGAAGGCTGGCATAGCCATGTCATGAGGGGCTGAAATCCAAGCTTCAGCTCTGCCTCCCTACAATGAGGGGCTGAGTGATGAATGGGAAGACACCCTCTTCTGCAAAAGAACAGCTGTAACTTGTGTTTCAGCCTGGCCTGACATCAGGTTTTGGGTCTTCCAAAGTCTAGCTGCTGTCTTCTAGCACAGATTGTAGCAGATGAATTCTATCAGAAAGGAGCAGTAAGCACTGAAAGATTTCTTTTTGCTTCATATCTGTTTATGAAGCAGAGATGAACCCTCTTCTAGCAATCACATGAGAAATGTTGTACAAAAGGCTTGCTACGAGTTCCATCCTTGTGAACTTCAGCTCACAAATGACCTGAAGTACGGAATACTACATAGTTACAAGGATTGCTGCTAGAATCTGGGAACCGTCATTTGGCAGATGAAGATTGTCAAGTCTTCAGAACTGAATGATTGCTGTAGATATGTGTGATAATGAAAAAACAGTCATTACATATACTATTATTTTTTTTTCTACTAAACTTCTAAAAAAGAGAGAGGAAACACTGTTTTGAATGACTGCTTGAGCATGTGAACTGTTGTCTCTTCACTTATGTCAAATGCAGCCAAAAATTAACCCTGCAGTATATTTCGGGTTTGTGTCTGCTGCTCCCTTAAACAGCTCCTGAATGGTTAGTGCATTCACTTACCCAAGTAAGTCTTTTGCTGTCTGAGGTGGATTTTCAGATGCTGAGGCTTGTTCCAGTAAGGTAGGAACTTTCTAAGGAACAAAACGACAATTCATAATAGAAACTGCAGAGTTCAATTTCCCGGAATTTGGCATAGGGCAGGCCTGTCTCTGTGACCCAGAGAGACTCTGCTCCTATGACCTGGAGGGCAGACCGTCATCTACCCATCTTCAAGAATGAGGCAAAGGTATCAAAGCAGGGCTCTGTGTCCTTAATGGGCTCTTTGAAGCTGCAGTAGCAGTGAAGGTGAAGTCCTGCAGTTCCCTCCCTGCTTCTGAAGAAAAGCCAGCACAGCATGGCTTTCTAGAAGTTACGTGTATAACGGTGGAGAAACTGAATACAATTTTGTGGAATATGCTGCTTTCGGGGAGTTCCTGTTTCTGTTGAGTCACCTTATTTGTCACTGAAGCTTTAATTGTAAAGCTGCACTCTGCTTTTGATGACAATTGGTCTGCAAATGAAGAAACCTTGTGCCTCCTTCTCTACCATGGCAGTGTCCATATAGTAACTTGAACACACAGAAAGTGATACCTCCATTGGTGCCTCTGTGACATTCATGTAATTGTATACACAAAGTAAAACAAACCCAACAAACAAACCAGAAAACCCGAAAGATTAATTTGGCTCCACTGTGAATAAAGATTGGACAAGGCTTTAGCTACCCTGTTTGTTAAGAAACTTATTTAGCCTATTTTCATACTGTTTTGGTGGTCACATTCTGCAATGAGAGCAAGTTAGCTAGCTAGTAGGAGTAATTGCCAAAGTAGAGATTAACTGTCTATTGCAAAATATTGGTGGCACGTAGTGCTGAATTCTTGTTTCACATGCGCAAATTCATTGTCTGATTTACATCTGTGCAATCCAGTTAAAAAATAAGGAAAAAAAGCCCAGCAAAGCAACATGACTAATCTATTGAAACAGTTCGGTTTTAATTCCAGCTACTGGCAGCAAACTACTGGCTAATGAGGTTCAGGTTGGGACTTATTGTTGAAATGAATTCCTGAATAGTTTTGTATAGTGTGTTGAAAAAAATCACAATCTGTTTGCAACGTATTTTGAAGTAGAAGGAGATTAAATGAATGTCACATGTTATATTCCCTATAGAAAAGCCCCTGGCCCTAATAAGCATTTCCTACAGGCCTTTCTTTTCTTTTTACCGGGTAAAGGAAGACCTACCTAAAACAGAAATGGAATAAGCAACTGCAGTGAATATTCTACTAAGTACTGCAACAATAATATGGCTTTTTTCCCTCAAGAAATAGGTATACAAAAACATTAAGTACTTACGTTCTTTGGTATAGGCCTGCTCTAATGTGTACGCACATATAAATCAGCCACTGATAATCCTGTCGCAAATCATTATTTTCTGTGTATTTTCAGTACCATCTCTACTCATTTGTAGTAATTTATTACCTACTAGTTAAATTCTTAGAACTTGTTTTCAGAACTGGGAAGGAAAAAAGGACCATTCATTTTTCTCTCTGGTCATGTTTCAGCTTGGTACAACTTCCTGATTTAAAAAATACTTTGCAAGTTCAAAAGAACCCTTTGGGTTATATTTATGCCTGCAGACTTTATGCTGGATGAGATAATGTTTGCTTGTGCTATGGTGATGCAAGTTGTTTAAAGGTTTGAAGAGTAGCTCGTAGCTTGACTAGCAACCAAGCTTGTGAAGTTATCCCTTCAATTAACAGGTAAGGCACTAAAGTGCCTTTGGGAATTCCAGTAGCAGCCCACTGGAATCACTGAGTACTCAAAGTTTGCTTTGAATGTTATGAAATGCAAATGCCAACAGAAATGTATAATGTTACTGAGCTTTTTGTAGCTTTGTATAGGAGGAGTCTGATGAACCAGGGCACTGTATTTGAGACTGTAGCTGCTAATGTTAATAGTGATGGAGCACATAAATGAAACACTTAAGTGCTCTTATGGTGATAGCTGTGGCAGGTAAGTGCCTTGGAGTCAGTTGCTTTGTAGAAGTCACCTTCATTTAAGTACTCATGTTTCTTGCACATGGGTGAGCTGCCTTGGGAAAGATGCACAAGAGCCAGTGCCTGAATCTTCTGGTTAAAAAGTCAGTTTTTTGCTTTCATCTTTGGCTTGTAAGAATTCATGTTGGTTATTTCTCTTATGGCAAGAGGTCCTGTATCTCCAAGCTACGTGGCGGAGGAAAGGGAGCTTTGGTCTGCTTGGTTGAATTAACAGTCAAGAGAAGGTGAAGGTGAAAAAACCCAACATCCCCACATCCTGAATGGGAATGAGGCATGCACAAGCACCAGGATGTGCACACATTTACTCAAGCAGGAGAACTGCTGGCACAAACCCTACAAGATCTTTTGGCTGATGTATTGTTTTGGGGTCACTTAATGCAGTTTTATTTGGCATTAGAAACCTTTAGGCCAGCTTGATCAGTAAATTGGCTTTGTCCACCTGCAGAGAGCCTGGTTACCAACTGCAGGGTCATTAACAGGGCAAGAATCAAGCTTATGACCAACATCTAAAATGAAGTGGCTATGTTTTCTGTCTTTCTGTGGAATCAGTACCCCAGAGCCCCAGTTTTCCTTTGTTTAACAGAAAAGCAGCTGCTTTTATTCAGAAACCTATTCAGATTGCTAATATATTTTCTGTCCTTCACCACTGGAGACTGAATGTGAAGTAATGCCACTCTAATGATTTGGTAATGTAATGCTATTTTTTTTCTTTCAATACTTCTAATTGTACACTGAAAACAAAACCTACCTGTAATTTTCTCTGTCTTTTGTAATTTGTTATTGGCTCGTACAGATTATTCAGTAAACTCAAATTGCTTTTTGTCTTAATTGGGTCTTGTTTGCATTCTGCCCTGGCCAATTTTCAGCCTATCATCTAAATTGCCTTGTGCCCTAATAAGATTGACTAGTTGATACAAGGTAGTATAACGTTTATTTTACACCTCATATTCCTCTCAGCTTCTGTAGGAAAATCATTTTAGAATCAACGTATTCTGCAGTTGATTCTAGCAGCCACTGGTTTTCCCGAGCATCTCACCTGCCGAAAATAACCAGGAGAAGACACTTGAGCCAGGCTGTTCTTTCAAACATCAGTTTTTTCAACCATCACCCATCTTATAGTAAACTTTTCCAAAATCAGGTTTTTGAATCTTAATACTTTTCTCAAGCTTGAACTGAACTTGTCTGGTTTACAGACTGGTGGGTTTTGTTAGGATAGAAATCTGAGGTTGCTGGAGTTTAATGGTTCTGTTTATGCAGTAATCCATAAACAAATGTTCAAATACGTCTTCAGCTCAGGTCTCTCCAACTCCTGAATCTGTGTTTCTGGGTTTATTGCAGTTAAGTAACATCATATATTTTATTAAAATTTAATGTTATACCGTGGGCAATAGGCACTTTGGACAGCCCTTTTCAATGCTAATATATCTTCTGGTCCATGTTCTAAAGATGACATAACCTTATTTCTTACTTCTCTCAGTTCATAAGACACAGTAATGTGAAACTTGAAAAGATTACACCAAAGTTATGGTGTATGGATATTGCTGGTTCCATTTAACGTCCATAAAAATTATCCAGAAAGGACCTCTGTGTGTCACACATAAGAGATAAGGGATTAGAACAGTAAAATTATTGTTTATTTGCTCTCAGATAGTCATCCCAGAAATCTTGTGAAAGGGTTGCTTGGGGGATTTTGCAAATGAAAGTTAAAAATTATATATTTATGAGAACAGAGGGAGTGGGAGCTGGGTTACACCTTGTTGGCTCTGGAGAGATGGCTTAGCTGTTCTGCTTAGCTACCTCCAGCACTGCAGGTTTATCTCCATAAGCATTATGTCTATGAGGGGCCAGCTTTTGATAGAAAACAGGTTTCAGAGCACTTTGTTATCAGCCAGCTGAAGTACAGAACACTTTAAGGCATGCTGATACCTCCTTGACAAGGGGAAAAACCTGCTACTCAGACCCGCTCCAGTTCTATGAATGAAGATCCATGTCCATTAAGGTCTCACTGTCCTCCACGTACAGCTGTGCTGCACAGAACAGAAAAGGACTCTTCAGAGCCAGTGCTCTGCACGTATGTAAGGCGTATGGGCTTTTGGGCACCATACTGACATTTTCTGTTGTTTCCTGCTCAGCAGCAACTCTGCTGTAATGGGGAAGATGATCAATATCCATGTGGTTTCTACCACCTGACAGATACCATTAGATGGGACCGAGCTGAGCCCTCAGTGCATCTTTGAGTTCAATAGAAATCAGCATGTGAAATCTGTATCTTTTTTGCCAGCTCTGATTACACGGCAGTGATCAGATATCATTCCTTGCATTACCTTCCCTTGCTTACTTGTAGTTGTTATTTCTCTTTTGTTCCAGCTGACAGCTATTAAACTGTCAGCAAAACCTAGTGTTTTCTTACAGTGTTGAAGCTGTATTTGGGGGTTTGTGTGAATGTGATTTTGCATGGGGTTTTGGTTTGTTTGGGTTTTAACTGTTAAAATTGCAACATATATCTTCTGATTTCCTTTGCAGTGTCTTTTACTACAAATTAATAGGTGATTGCTTGGCTGCATTCTTCCACAACCTTGATAGAAAACATGACAAAAGGAAAATTTTACAGTAATTACTTGCTCATAAAAACTAAGCTCTAAAAGAAGAGTAAGAAATATATATATAAAATTTACTTAGAAGCATTATCAGCGCTGTATATTCATAACTAAGAATATATGCATCTTTAAATTGGTGTGCACAATATACTTAAATACCGTTTTTTCCTGTGTCTATGGCCTTACAGTAACAAAAAGAAAAGTGGGCAGTGTCATTATCAATGACCTGTAAGCAAGTATAAAGGTTATGTTTGTGTGGCCCAGACATAGGATTAAAAAGAAGACCGAATTTTATAGTGCTGATATAAAAGAAACTCATTTCCATTTTTCTTTGGCAGCACACCATCTCTATGTAGATTCATAATGAAGTTATTAAAACATTAACTGTGTTATCCAACAACCTGAGAACTGAGGATCTATCTAAGCTGTATTATTATTACCAGCCACTTTAATAGAATATAAATATCATATAGGATGTCATCAGTGTGCACAAAGCCAGCCATCACCATCAACCAGTGTAACATACTGGGGTGTTACATCTGTATACTTTATAGGAGTTTTCATATGCAACCTTAAATTAAAATAACTTGTCTTCCTATAATTATTATGTCAAAATGTGTGAGAAGCTGCAGTGCAACTGGAAAAGTAGAATTTCAAATACTATTTCAGAGTTCTGTCACTGTTCTGGGAAAATACATTTCATGTACATTTTCCTTTCCAATTCCCCCCCTGCCCATTTTCCATTTTTCATTCTAGGCCTGGGTGGAACAGCTATTCCAGAATTTAACTCTTGCATTATTGTGGATTTTGTGCAATGTGGATTCGTCTTCCACACAGTAGGAAATGTGCACTAATGTGGTATGGGGAATTTTGAAGAGTTTAAATTTTTTCTGCTGGTGCCTTCCTTACCCTTTTATGCAAGTACTAGGAAAATCATTATAATTTTAATGCCCTGAACTGGCAGAAGCATTGATTAGATGATGAGAAACAACAGGCTGTTTTCTCCTCCTAGTTCAAGCGAATTATAAAACTTCATGTTATAACATACTGAAAACATAGTCCTCCCTTTGATGGAGGAGAAATTAGATGAGGTAATGAATAGGTTGTTACATGACCTCAATGTTACCAGAAGCTTCAGGATCCCTGAGGAAAAGTGGTTTTACCCCAGTCTGCATTAGAGCTGTGGAGAGGTATTTTCCTAGTCCACACTTCTAAATATCCTTTCTGACAGCTGTATGCAGGAGTTAAATCTGGTGGTGTTATGCAGAACCTTCCTGCTGAGAGCACACTATGTAGAGGCAACACATCAGCAGATGAAACTATATCAGTAGCTTGGGTTTCATCTATTTCTCGACATTCAGAGTTTGCAAAGAAGCCAGTTTCTTTGATCAGACCTGTATTTCAGCTCAGCATGTTGGAAAGGTCCTCCTCGAACTGGGGCTTCTCCTGTTTCTCCTTTCCAGCTTTAGCTCATGCAGTTATAATGCCTTGTTTCATACCTCAGACGTGAAACAGGGTGGCATGTAACTATCTGGCATTTTGTCCCTGATTTGGCTGCGCTGAGCTTAGAGGACCCATTGGGACTCAGCATGCACTGTGGTTGGGTGTCCTGGTTTAAACCATGACACTGGGGTTTGGGGGCTGCTGTTAATCTGCAGCTTTTGCAGGCTCCTGTGTCTCTTCTGCTCCTTTGCTTGTCCAGTTTCCCTTTGCTACTGTTGGCCCTGCGCTCTTTAAGGAAGACTATTTTTGGGCTATTTCCTTAATTGTTGATCACTAATGGTAAGGTAATTTCCTTGTAACAGGGATATAAAAAGAAATTTGATTAATTTTTATCTCTTACTCAGTGTTCTCTGCTTTTCGAGTGTGTTTGGTATAGCATCGTATTGACAAAACCAGCTTTTTTAAAAACCAAAGCAGAAATCATTAATGTCAGTAAGATAACACCCATTAGTGGTTTGCTGTGGTATTTATCATTACAGGTCAGTTGAACACTTACTCCCCTGCCCCATCTTAGCAAATTTCATCTCTGTTGCCCATCTTTCTTGAGCACATAATGCTTGATATGAAATCAGTGTGGCTTTACTACTCAAGCAAGGAAAAAAAAATCTGCCCTATTTAGTAGGCGTTCTGTGGATATTAATTTTTCTGTATGTTGAATGAAGAGGCAGTCCCTTGCTGCTTTTCACATCATTCTTTATTTCTGACTGAATTGCTTCTGTCCGCTGAGCCTCATAAGGGTTGAACAAAATTTAAATATCAACTGTATCTAATGTGTAAGTAGAATAAAAGCAAAAAAGGATTATTAATGTGTAGAAATACATACAAGCTCCAGGACTTCCGGAGGGAGTTTTTGTAAGGGATTTATTTTTCTATTGAAGATTACAGGACAGTTTTAGCTAATTATCCTCAGACATCTTCTTTATTATCTCCTGTTTAATGACAGCAAGCATGGTTGTGTGTGATGGTGTTAATTCTCCCTTTATTCCTGCGCATCTCAAGCCTACAGACTTTTGTTGGCTTTCATCCTTTTTTTGGTATTCTGGAACTTCTTCAGTGCAAGTTCTCAAATGAAAGGTTCTGCTTTGGCCCCTGAGGACTGCAACACAATATTGGATGTGAAGGCAGCGAAGGCCTGACAGATGCTGTTCTTTGATCTGCTGGAACTTCTATGGGCTTCTCATGCTGCCCCTGCCTGACAAACTAGTGGGGATAGAGAGGAACCACTGAAATAGAGGTATGAAAGCAGGGATTTATAGTGCTCTAAATGCAAATGTACTGAAGTACAGGGATGCACCTTTTATTAAAGGTAGTGACTGTACTAAATAAAAAAGAGAAAAAGAAAAAGAAGCACTTTCAGCAAAATAGAATGAAAAGCTGAATAATTGATCAAGGAGGAAACCTGTTAAACTGCTGGCGTGCTCAGCCTATGCTGCTGCAAGCAGCAGAGGTCTTTGAAAGCAGCTACAGGACTGCTTGCTTGTCTTGCTCAAGGTCTTGTGCTTGTACACCTTGTTGAAGCATGTGAACGCCAATAAAATTGCTTTGTTCAATTGATTTTTTTACACTGTTATGTCTTGCTCTGCAAACAAATTAAACAGAAAATAGCTGGGATTTTAAGAAGTGCATATCTCTCTGCAACCAACTAGAGCAGAAAATCTTTGTAGTAATTGACCTGCTGAGACTAATTCAAATACTCAGTGGCTTTAATGCCTTCTGCCTTACTTCGCTAAAACCTGAATACAACAGTCTTCAAGAGTAACTACAGGAGCTGCTCATTTTTCCAGGCTGTTTTTTTGGGTGCAGTAGGGAGGCAGGCAAGACAATGTGCTTGAGCAGAGTTCTGTCTGAGAACCATTTTCAAGCTTGTTACGAAGCTCTGGGACAAATCTGTTTTCTGTTTGAGAACTGCTGTTACATCTGTTTCACCTTTGTAAGAGGAAGATCCACGCTGGATCACTTCATCTGGGATGGCATGCTGCTGGCGGCAGCTGCTGCTGTGCATGGCTTCTGTACCTGCTTTTATGATGTTTTGCAAGCCCTGAATAGAACAATCCTTTTAAGCTGTTTCTTCAGGCCTAAACCCAGTTTTTTTCTGTGTCCAACTTTTCTAACGAAGGAAATTACAACTGAAACATATTCATTGTCATTGGTGGTTAAAATGTCCACTGAACCTTTGTTACCCAGAGCCGGTTTTAGAAGGCTGTCATATCCAAAAGCACATGTGAAGCATAAGACAAGTATAGCTGAGGAGACTCGCTCTAGTTCTTGTCAGGGGCCTCATTACCCTGGGTTTGGAGAGTGTTGGATGTCTCCTTGGGCACAAAGAACTGTCCTGCATATTCCTGGATGCTGTTGCTAGTCAAACCAAATGTACCCCAAGGAGAGGTATGTGGGATGGTTCAGTGCATCTCACAGCACTGGTGCCCCGGGCACTAAACTGACCCTGTTACAGCCGTGATGCACATAGGGCCTGGGGGTGTGCTGGCCTCCTCAGCCAGTGCAGGACCCCACCTCTGGTTCTGTGCTGCCTCTGTTCCTGTCTGACATGACTTCTGTGGGGTTTCTGCTCCCACATGAGCCCCTGCTTCCCTCCCACACTGTCAGCAGACATCTCTGGCTTCATTCCTCAGTCTGTGACCCCAAAATCATTCCTCCTTAGGCCTTATCAGATGCTGGAAGTTTGACTTTGACCTTTTCAATGCTGTGGCTACACCAGTGCATCTTTCAGTGCCACCTCAAGACCCACATCTCTGAGGTGCAGGCTCTGGGCACTGGTTTGAAATGGCCTCCAAGGCAGAACAGCTGCTGCTAGGGCTGCCAAATATCAAAGACAAAGTATAGTTTCCTCTGCTACATTGAATGCCATGCACTGCATGAAGAGCACATGGCTTTCCATGTGTGTTTGCAGTTGCAAGACTTCTGAAAAGGGAGCTTTTGTACACTTGGGGCTGGGCAACCCTACACTGCTCATACAAATCAGCTTTGTGTGCCCATGGTTGAACCGTGAGCCAGCAGCAGTGGCTCTTCCAACTATTTATGAAAAATCATACATCTGTTTGGGACTGTTCCAAACTGAATAATATTATCTGTGTCCCAAGATAGTGGCTCCCAGTTTGCTGCGTATTCACTACTCTGACAGACTGCAGACAGACAGCCTTTGGCTGCACAACTTGAAGTGATTCACCACAAGCTTTCTGCATTTTGGGGAATGTCAGATTCCAGTTTGTGCCCAGGGCAAAGCTGGATGTTTGGAGGCAGCTGCTCGTGACAAGTACCAGGTGGAATTTTCCAAATTATTCCTATTTGCTGTCAGACGTGACACAAAGTGAGTATTTTTGTCAGCTGAAGGGACCAGGAGGTGAATGAAAGCTGGGACAGAGGTGATGTGGAAGGGATAGCAGATGTGGAAGAGCCAGCTGATTTCGCACTGACTCAGCTGTATTTGTAATCAGTTCCCCATTACTGCATGTAACTCTGTTCTCTTTCTGTATTTTTATCCCAGTTTCATATGATGCTTTCTGTTTACCTCATCTCCCCTTGAACAGCTTTTGATCTGTTTGTCCACCATTAGCCACACCTGGCAAGGCAATCAGTTTAATGATGTTCAAGGGTGTTGAATTTCTGCACGGGCCGGCACACAGCATGTGGTGCTCACAAAGCTGCCATCCAGCCTGGGATGAGCAGAGCAGCTCTCCCTGGCTCACACAGTCATGCAGGGGCAGAAGGTCCCCAGTGTGTTGGTCCTATTCCCACTCCCAGCCCCCAGTATCAGTGTGTGACAAGTGAGAGATTTAAGAAGTAACAGAAAGAAGGTGAGGCTAATGCAATTCCATTGTGAGAAAGAAAGAAGTAATATCAAACACAGCCATTTATTCTGCTGCTCGTAAATGGTTTCTTTTCATTTTCCCTTATAAGACGAAATCTTGCTTCATTTTTTTATTGTCTTCTCTGGCTCCATGTGAAATCCACAGACGCAGTAATCGCTCCTCATTTCCTCCTGTCAAACAGAAGGTGACATACTGAACAATTAAGGTTTTTTGTTCATAATACGCTGCAATGTCTAAAAGAAGAGAAAAGGCTCAACTTTAAAATAGTCTGGAGAATGTGAGGACAGTCTGCTGTCTCATAAAAACCAGGTCTTAATTTGTAGTAAAGTAGAAGCCTTTTTCTTCTTAAGGACTATGAAATAAATTTTACCACTCACCTCTTTTGATTTCCAGCATTAACACTTGCTGGGGGAGCTAATCTACTTTCTATTGTCCCAGCCTGAGATGATTAGTGGAATATCATTAGCTAAGACATTTTTTTTTGCTATTAGCCAAGACATTTTTTTTGCTATTAGAAATCCTGTCCTCAATAAATACAACCCTTTCTCAATGAAGCTGGTCTCAGTAGTGCCCTGGTTCAGATTGCCTGTGCCATGTGTCACTCCAAAACCAATTATGAAGCTGTCGTCGGGAGTCAGGCTGTGAAACAAAACCACACATACACTGGTTATTCTCTGCACCTTGGTACCCTTTGTATGGCTGGCTGCTTCAAAGCCACCTGACACATAACCTGAAAGGCCAATTTTACTTATTGTTCAGTTATCTGACGTCTCAAACAGCTGAACACAGTTGTAACAATGAAGCTGTAATTTATGACATATAGGAAATAAGAGCCCAGTGAACAGATTAGTCCAACTCGGTTATGAACATTTGGAGACAAGTTTTCCCCTCAATTTGAGCATGAAAAGGGGAAAAAGTAGCCTTGTATGAATGGCAGATGAGGTGCAAGTGAAACGTGTCGCAATAAATACATATGCAGTTTGGGTTCTATAATTTTCCATTGCATTAATTTGTCTGCGTATGTTTAGATCAGTAATTTAGTCTGGAAATTAAGGCTGTTTATGGCAACTGCTGCATGTTGATGGAAATATCGTGTGATGTGCTGGATTTTAAAACCATGTCATTGACTTTTTAAAAGTGCTTCAAAGTTAAATGAACAAAAGTACTTTAACAAAATCATGTTTTACCACACAATTAAAACATAAAAGATGAAAAGTTATGAAAAGTTAAAGGTCTTGCATATTTTATGCATAAAATTTAAATTTTGTAAGAGCAATTTAACTGACCGGGAATTGCTTTTATAGAAAGACACTGCCTGATGTAGTTAGAATGTTTTAGCCAAAATTGTGCTTTCTTGCCATTCTCTCTAGTTTTTAATTCTACATTTATTAATATATGCACTAACTTAATATTTGGCATTTTAATTTTTCAGAGCCCAGTTGAATCTGATGGTTGCAGAATAAAAGCAGGAAACTCTGTGGGAGCCCTGAATTAATGTTTCTTTCTTACATACTGAACATACTGAAATTACAGATTTTCCTTTCTAGCACTCATGGACCGCTTCTGAATGAGAGCATCATTTGCCTGTGCACCTGCATCTGAGTGACCTTCTTTCTCCCAACTGGCTGTCCATTTTGTCATAAGTGACCCCAAAACCTTCACAAAACCTTTACTTCTTGGAGTGGCCAGTGTTGTTCCAGTTTTATCCACACCAAGGATGGAGAGCACGTGAGTCAAGCTTTGCGAATGTCTCGGGTGTCCAGAGCAATCAGTGGAAATAAATAATCACTTTCTGCAAGGATATCCTACCTCAAGAATTGTTGCTCAGCCTCAGGAGAAGGAGGTGATCCTGCCCCTCTACTCTGCCCTTGTGAGACCTCATCACTTGGAGCATTGTGTGCAGTTCTGGTGTCGTCAACATAAAAAGGGCATGGAACTGTTGGAGCAAGTCCAGAGGAGGCCACGAGGATGATCAGGGGACTGGAGCACCTCCCATATGAAGATAGGCTGAGAAAGCTGGGGCTGTTCA
>WYDI02036118.1:0-63567 GCA_009867235.2 Psittacus erithacus | reverse complement strand
ATTACATCAACATTTCTCCTTCTACTTGCAGTTTGCTTTCTTGTTTGTCAGCCCCTCAAGGTCAGCTTGCTCCTGGCGCTCTCTACTCCTCATGACTTGCATCTTCAAACGCGGCCTAGTGCGGCCTAGCATTTAGTCTGCTTGTACAACTGCTCCAGAGAGCCATGCTCTTTCTCATCGAGCCATTCCTCAACATGACAGGACAAGAATGGTTTTAAGCTGATGAACAGGAGACTTAGATTAGATGTTACAAAAAATTCTTCACTATGAGGGTGGTGAGGCACTGGCACAGGTTGCCCAGAGAAGCTGTGGCTGCCCCATCCCTGTAAGGGTTCAAAGGCCAGGCCGGATGAGGCTTTCAGCAACCTGGTGTAGTGGAAGGTGTCCCTGCCCATGGCAGGGGAGTTGGAACTAGATGATCCTTAAAGTCCCTTCCAACTCTAACCATTCTATAATTCTGTTCAGAAGCTGAACAAGTGAAGCTGCACAAGTGTCCTGGGTTCAGCCATGTAAGAAATACAATGGGAACTACAGAACTGTAGATGACAATTATAACTTCAACCAGACAGGAATACTCCTGGGGAGCTACTGGGGATGGGAGGTTAAGGAAAAGAGGAAAAAGCAACTACCTGGTAGTTCTCTGACTTTACAGACAGGAGTGATTCCCATAGAAGAAAGGTTTTCTCCTAAAATAGGAAGTATTTCTACAAGCAAGTCCAAGCAGGAGACACTTAGCATCACCGGCAAAGTGCAAAGACTCAACATGACCTCTTAGAGCCTAAGGCAAACTACATCAGAAAGCTTTGAGTTCAGAGAAAGTATGCTTAAGCCAAATCCCAGTGGAATAGACTTGTTGAGACAGCCACTGACCATCTCCTGTACCTACTGACAGCTTGGCCTGGGCACTGTACTGCTGTACTTCTGTTACACAGAGACCATAACACAGATGGCTCCTTCCAGTACCAGTACAGGTTCCACACTTGCAACACCACAGGGTAATTGCTAATGGGATCCCAGAATGGAGGGGGGAAAAAACCATACAAGCTCCAAAATCCGTATTTTGCTTCTGCAACTGCAGGGGTAAAACCATCCTGACATACTGTATCCAAAACGGAAGGAAAAACACCTGCTGGATCCACCCCTGTGAGGGCAATAGGCCCCACACAATGAAATTCTCAGCTCATCTGCAGTCACAGGCAGGCATGGGTAGAGCCATGCTGCCAGAAGGAAGGAGTCACAAGTATTGTTCTGACTGCTGCTCAGGTAGGCCGCTGCGTTACCATCACAATGTGGCCAGAAGGATGCAAGGGTCTCAGGAACAACCCAATAGATTTCCTTTTAAGATTATTTCATTCTCAAAGAGCTCTTGGAAACAGCCACAGATGACATAGCAGTGGCATCTGTAACAACAGAGGAACTGAAAATCCTTTATCTTTAATGTAAGAATTTGGAAATCCTGTATTGAAAACTCATAGCTTACCACAGACTTTGGGGAAAAACCCAAGATTTGGAAGACACCGCTGCCTTTTCCGTTGAAGCTAGTAAAAAAGTAGGACATTAAGAGCATCTCAGAAACCAAAATATTTAGGAACTCAATGCTACATAGTGTAAAACCAAGTTGCCAGAGGCAAAGAAGTATCTGCATATATTTAATACACGTGCAGTAAAAGCCCAAATCCTGATTGACACCAGCTTGTCAATGCTGCTTTCCATAAGACTCTTGAAGTTCTGCCATCTGCAACATGTCTGACTAAGCACTGGGTACTTTATTACCTTGCAGGAAGTAAGACAGAAAAGCTCCCAGTATCTGTATGACAAAACTAAGGATGAAAAGCACTTACACAAAGTAGCGACTTAAGGAGGTGGATTTTTCCCAGGAGAAAAATAAATAAATAAGAAAAAAGTTCCCCATCCCAGGAAGCACTGAAGTTCATTCTTCCTGTCCATACCTTAAAATCCTTCACTGGTGGCAATTAAAGACGATTGTGGACCCTAGTTCCTGATTATATGGCAATTCAAGTTACATTAAAGTAGCCAGAACATAAAGTGGCAATCAAATTAGAGCACTGCATGCAGAAAACTAAATAATTAATAAATCACACTTCAGGTCCCATACCTGTAGTTAATCCCAGAAGGGAAGGAAGAGAGGCTACAGCATTCTGTAACAGCACTACTAAGGCACGCAGGCTGGCTCCACAAAAGGAAGAACTGTACACACATCAGCATGGCTGTCAGCAGAACCCAACAGTTCTGGTGAAAAGCAGGTATGTAAGTCCAAGCGCAACACTGCATTTACATGGTTACACTACTCAGAGGATGAGTCAACAGCTGCGCATGGCACCATATTAGCTTGATTTCAGGAGCTCTAGTATCCTAACACAGTTATATGAAATGAAGCATAACAACTTCAGCTCTGAGCATCTGAGTATTTCACTGCAGCAGCAGCGCTGGAACCACAGGTTTCCCCCCCACTCTGGAGCCTCTTCAGCATATAGACTACCTTGAAGAGGAACAGATTATCTTAACACAGTAAAACTGGTACACAGAAGAAACTTTGTTTCTCTGCATGCTGAGTTTATGGTCACTGGATCTTACCCATATGAAGTTTAAAGTTCTGCCCAAAGCAATACTAAAATAAATCAGGTAATTTAGGCCAGGACAAGCTAACCATGTCATACCAGAAGGCAACTATGCTGCCTGGAAACTGCATTCCTGAGCGCAGCTTTGACTTCTTCACAGGAGTAGTGGGAGGTCACTGCAAGCACTTTAAGAGTGCGTATGTAGTTTTGAAAGTAAGTTTATGTTCTCACAGTTTCTAGGAGAATAAAAAAAAGACTATTTGCATAAGTTTAAGAAGCATTCATTTGCTTCTAAAACTCTTGTGTATAATGTGTTCCACCTGATGAAATCCTTTCTAACTTTTTCACAGCACGTTGCTTTATTGGAAAAGCATGAAGCAAGGACAACCTGCCACAGAAGCCTCATCACAAAACCCAGGCACATCTCATAAGACCTATACGTGCTCTAGTTTATGTACCTCTCAAAGAGAGTAAGCCGAGAAAAGCTGATACAGGAGAAAAACAAAATCAAATCCTCTTACTATAAAAACACCATCTCCCATTTTACCCTCTTCGTACCACCCACCAAGAAGTAAAGGCTTTTGCCAGAAAGAGCTAGTCCAGATACAATACTGCAATTGAGTTACGAGCAACTTCTTCTTTAACCACCACAGTAACCTTGAAGGGAGAAGACTCGCCTGACACCACCGACTGCAACTACTTTACCGTAATCCCCCTCTGAAGCGACTCTCCCTGCCGCGCCCCGCCCGAAGAGGCCCATCTCTCCTTTCCCTCGCCCCGGGCGGTCCCATCACCCGCCCCCGGAGGCGTCCTGCTCCCGGCCCCAGGGGACGCCCCCGCCCGGCCCCGTCCCACCTGTGGGGCTCTCGGGCAGGATGGGGCTCCAGCGGAGCCGCCAGGAGCTCAGTACCACGTCGCAGCTCCTTTTGCTGATCTCGAAGATGCCCCTGAGGAGCGCCTCCTCTCCCGCCTCGACCGCCGGGGCCGAGGCCGGGGCCACCCTCCTCCTCCGTTCCTCGGGCACCGCCGCTGAAGAGCGAGTGCGAGAGGCGCCGACGGCCGCCCCATGCGCACGCTGCTCCCGCGGAGAGCGGCATCCGCGGGGCGGGCGCAGGAAAGGGGCCGCGGCACCCAGCATGGCGGCACCGCCGCCTCCACGCCGGTCGCTCCCCGCGTCCCGGCTGCTGCCAAGGCAGCGCCCGCTCCGCCCCCCAGGCGGGGCCGCGGCCGCCCAGAGGGCGGTGGGAGAGCGCTCGGCCCGGGCTTGGAGCCGCGTCCTGGCCCGACGCCGCCGGCAGGTCCGGGGGCGGGCTCTGGCAGTGCCCTGTAGTCAGCAGTCAGGTTGCCGGGGGCTGCGCTGAGTCCTTCCCGGGCAAACGTGTCCCTCAGCGGGGGATAGGACGCATGGAGTGGGGCAGAGCTCAGGCTGGCGTGGACCAAAGCGGTACTGCGCTGCTGACGTTCAGCCTGCACCCGGTACTGCGCAGACCCGGGTCCTCAAAAGAGGTACTGTAGGTGCTTTGTAGGGTGGCGGTGAGAAAGGTCAGGGGCACTCTGATGTCTGACGAATTTTTTCTCCTGTTACACTTCCTCCCCTAAGAAGAGCAATAAACGAACACCCTAGCTGCAGAAACTCATTTTCTTTGTCAGTCCCGTATGTCTTCTGCTTTTCCATCATCATTAATAATATTAGTGTTATTTAGCCTTAGAAAACTACAACACCAAGTCAGAACATACAACACAAAGTCGTAATAACCCTTTCATGCTAAAAAGGTCAAGTCTTTTACAGGCTGTGCCTATGGCTTTAGCCTTAAGATTAATACCATGTTGACATTCATGGTGCAAAACAATATTATTATAAACCTATGTGGAGGCACTACATTTGCACATACCCTTTACATAACTCTTAATCTGATAAAACCCATACACCATTAGATTCTGTAACAAGTGGGCCAATGCAGAAAGCATAGCCAGAAGGTTTTATAGTCATCCATCGCCCTCAAAACTTGAACACAGAGGAGGCAGATCACTTCTTCACTCCCCTGCTCTAAATGATTGATTTTACTGTTTGGAGGTATGACAGCTTTACTCACAGGTGCTGGAAGATTCACTGATGACAATCACATTAGAGCTCCAACATCAATTTATAAGGTGTTCCTGAGCCTGCAAGGGCTTAACTTGAAGGAAAACAGAAAGGGTTTTTTTTAGTTCCAAGTTGTACGATGTCATGGTGGCATATTAGTGCATGAAAAGAATATTTTTAGATGAGCGGTTTAGTCACTTTAGCATTTGTAATAAGACAAATCTGCTCTGTTCCCCTGAGAAAGTAATAAATTTAAAATATTGCCTTTTTTGATACAAATTATAGTTCAAACTGCATGTCAAAATATCCAAGGCTTTCCCTGTGATGTTTGTCCCTCTAGAAGAGAAATAGTGTCACAGGTAAGGAAATCTGATTGTCTGCAATCAAACCAGCTGTGAGTGGCTGAGATGATACATGATTTCATGACTAAACTGACTTCCTCAATAGTTCCATAAAACCCTATACCAGGCTTATTACAAGATAATTTTAAGACATTTAAAAGGTCACTATGGTACTGCTTTTTGATGTTTATTTCCATCTATTACTTTGCCACATCTATGCTCTAAATATTTGCTAAATATGCAACCTGTAAGCGCTTTTCAATTTGCATGGAGCTGTTGAAAGAGCTTTCCCTGAAATGTAGCCCTCAACAATTTGCCTTTCTGAATCAGAACATGAACACAAGCTTTCTCCTTGCTTAAAGCTGTTTGTGTCAATAGTCTTGTTCAGATTTTAATTGAGTCGATGCTTTTTGTCCCTTTGATCTTCTTTGTTGGGATATAAATATCTTGAATGCAGAGTAATCAGATAAAGTGTAAACTGTGGAAGATGTGTGCAAAATGCATCTTTTTGCCTAAAGATAACTGCATGACAAGGCAGGAAAAGCCATGAGCCAAACAAACAAGCTTGACTTACAGATTTATCATTCTGGTACAACAGTAGATGAAGCAATTAAACCTGTGTCTGTTATTTGGCACCGCTGATCTTTAATGTGTTTGCATGGATGTCATGCAAAAGGAAAGCTAAATCATTAACCAGAAGATAAAGCACAACATGAAACTGGATATAGTTGAATCAGTTTTGAGGCTGTATGCCCTTTATAATCCCCTGCAGTCATTTGTATTTGTTTCTGGGACCATTTATTAGCCTATCCCACCTATGTATATTACACATTGTCACCAGATAGTTTTTCACAAGGTACAGGAAAGGATAAGATGATAACTGGTTTAGAACCATAAAATAATACTATTTTCAGTAACATCAGTGGAAGACTATTACAGTTCCCAAGAGACTTGTAATACCCTTCAACTGCTAGCACTAAAAATTCTATCACTCTTTTGCTGATATTACTTGAAAGATGTATTAAATCAGTAAATTATAATATACTAAAATGTAGTAGATAAAATATCAAATAGTAAGAGAACTGTACAAAAGTAACAAAAGCCATATGTTCACTCTTGATTTGCTACTATTCACAAATCCTTGGTCTCCACAGTCCTTTAAAGACTGAGACACACTTTTCCCTGTGGAAAAAATAATATTCTAAGCAAATCTATCCAATAGATTTATTTTTTTAATATCACAACTTTCAGATTTGCACAATTTTGAAAAGCATTCAGATTGAATTTGGAAAAACATATAATAGTTGAGTGATACATCTTATCCATTTTCTAGACTGTCTGGAGCGCTCACACACAAATCTTCCTTGTCTCTTGTAAGAAGGGTTGTATCAATAATTTCTTGTAGTATACTATGTGATGTTGCCATATTAGAGGAAAGAGATACACAAGGAAAACAGTAAGCGTGTAGCAAGAACTGTACAGTAGGCAAGCAGTACAGAGCACTGAATGTACACATAACAGCCTTGATTTCTTCTACATCTTTAATCATAATCAGAATTTGGAAGTGGAATATGTAGGTACTTGTAATGTCAGAATGATCAAGGGACATCTAGAAATACAGTATGCTGCGCAAGGGACAAGGATGATGCTGAAGTCATTCCAAGTCACCCAAAGCAGCTAAAATATTTTACTTTCCTGTTCTCTTATGTGCATTTTGATTCAATGGCAATGCATACCTGAGCCCTATTCGTCTCTTAATAAGGAGTAAAGAGGTTGAAGGATGCTTTATAATAAAAATCTTTCAAATTGAATTCTGCCGCTCTTCAGATAGCCTCCAGAAGTATTCTTTGAATATTTATAAATATGTAATGTTTTCCATGCATAAAGTAATTGTCTTTGAATTTAATGTACCTCCTTCAATCTAAGGGTGACTAAATATGCAGTGCATGAGAACATCTAGCTCATCAGCAGATCTTTACAAGATATAGCTTTTAATTTTTTGCCAATAATAAATATAGAAATTATGGATTCTTCCAGTGTGCAAGGAATAAGAAAAAAAATTGTAGAACTGCATCCACAGAACAGCTTTCTGTTGTGTTGTATAGTCTGAATCCTAGGTTACTTTGTTACTTCATTTTACCTGGGGGGCCTATAGAGCTGCCTTAGAAATTGTCTTAACATTTTTGTTTTAAACAAAGAGTTGAAGTAAAGCAGAAGCAGCAAAAAGAGAGGTGGGGGCACACCAAGGGAAGCAAAGCAATTGCTAGGGCACAGCAAGGGCCAGTTGTGCCCTCATAGCCTGGGTAACAAGGGGAACCCCAGGGCTACCAAGGCAAAGGCCTTTCAGGCCAGAACCTACCTGATGGTACCTGAGCAAGGAAGCCCACAGGAAGGTGATACCCCCCCAGGAATCCAAATCATCAGGGAAATTCATGGTGAAGAGGCTGTACCCAACCTGAACACCACCATCCTCTTATATTCCTAAAGGAAGGAATAATCACCCCAGGCTGAGGTTAAATAGAGCTCTTAGGTGGGATTGAGGGGGTTGCAGGTGAGGTTGGTCAGGATTTTTAAGTCTCAGTAGTGCCCTCAGTAGCTGGAAGCATGGGAGGAGGAATATTAGAGGGTAAAGGTAGGCTGTTCTTTAAAGGAAATAGAGCTGAGAGTAGCTATAGGTCAGTTAGGGTCCTACATCCTTACCCAAGATGAGCAGAGCTGTGTATAGCCAAGTTCAACTGGAATCCAGATAGCTAGACAAACCCATTGCAACTTGGTAGGTCCACTATCAAGCTGAAAAGCAAAGTCAGTGGGTCAGGAGCAGGTTTGGTGACAGTAATTCATATCAGTACTAACCCAGCAGTCTCCAAGAAAGTCTGTACTATCAAGGCAGGTCCAAGGTCAAGGAAAGATACTAAGCCTGTAGGTTAGGGCCTTGATATGGCCAGGCACAGGCAGCTGCAGTGTCATCAAGGCAGATATCTGGGGTGAGAGCCTCCTCTTAAGCATTGTTCTTGCATGATGGAGGTCAGATCCCTCTTGTGCCTTCTTTAGAGCCTGTTTTCTGCAGTCTAAACTCAGGGAAGAGATTGCTCCATGGTGGGATGCTGGCCTTGAGCATAGGCAGAAGAACTGGGAATAGGTAGCATACTCTGGGTCTGGACAGCAAATGAGCTAACCTGTCCTTGTCTAGTAGTGTTTCTCTCTGGATGAAGGAAATAACCTCTTGCTGTCTAAGTACTAAGAAATAGTGGGAATTTTAGAAGTCTTTTTTTACTGAAGAAAAACAAGCAGGTAAAGCATGCTATTGGAAAAGATATCTTCTCACATCAAGAATGGGTAGAAAAATGCAAGAAGGTTAAAGGCAAGAAATGGGAAGGCCAGTTTTTGATTCATGGATAATGTGATACTGAAGTTAAAGGATGGGTATTATGAAGCGATGAGGGGATGCTGTGAGGAAAACACCTTATGCCCAATCTGGAGGATTCAACTGGACATTTCTGATAGCTGGCTTGTTTCACTGGCTGATAGAGATCTGCTTCTGGAGAAACCTGAGTTTTAAAATTGGCAGCATACCCTTGGCTTGTATGTTTTTCTGGCTACAGTGTCGGTTTGTACAATGAAGGTTTAATGTGTAGTCAGTTATACTTGAGCTTTTAATTCCAAATATTAGCTCTTTTAAGTATGTTCGCTTCTTACATTGCTACCCTAGAAAAAAATCTTTTGTAGCTTTCAAAATTAATTCAACTCTGTTGTGTTAGTTTACATTTTTTGAAGAGGCATTAAGCAGAACACCAGACTTTACAGAATAAGTGAAGTAATAAATTATCTTGAAGGCATTAATTATCCGTGGAAGACAACATTACTATTACTAAACCTCCTTTTATATGTCTAAAAAGGAGAAGGAAAGCATAAAAAAAGGGGAAGAAGAGTAGGTAAGGAAAACAAAGAAAGTCTGAAATTCTGGAGATGGGCAAATCCCTGCAAAGAGAAGTGTAATTATTATGCAGCAATAAGAAGCTGTAAGAGTGGAGTCTAAAATTTAAGTCATTCCTGAGACCATCACAACCTGAAAACAATCTAATGAGAACAACAGAGGAAAATGTGGTAATGGAAATGAATCTCAAAATGAGAATCTGTTGATTAGAGGATGCTTTATTTTTTCTTTGCAGTAAGGCTGATATGCTGTCCATTCAAGGTAATAAAGTTAAACTCTGAAAATTGTTTTCTGTTATTCTGTCACCAAAATGTTGGCAAATAGTGTAAATCTTAACTGCTTTTTCTATGAAATTAAATAGAAGCAACTAAATCTGTGCTGCAAACTGCTACAAGCTAGGAAACTGCAAGCCAGAGCTGATATTCAGTTTTACATACCCTGTAGGCAACCTAAATACTTAGGAGAATGCTTTGAGAGCATTGTCAAGTTTAATTTTGTACTGCATATCTTCTGACAGTTTGTTAAATACATATATGAATTATTTAAAAAGCACTTATGTGCATATTTAACAGTCTATTTGTAGATATTCAGCTCGCTGTTCTGACGTGTATTCATGTAATATGTTTTTCAAGGGTTTTTTTTGTAATATGAGATTTTCAGCTAAGGAAACAGACCACTTATAATTTCTGAAATAATTACTATAAAACCCATGCTGGTCCATAAAACCAAAGAGCAATTTCCGCTTGTTTTCCCTGATGCAGCACCAGGCAGAACTCCAAATTAATTTCTGCACGTTCTTTCTATAGGAAAGAGTGAGAACTAAGTGGGTTTTGTTTGGTTGGTTGAGGTTTTAGGGTTTGTTTTTTTTTGTGTGTGTGTTTGTGAGGGTGTTTTTTGGTTTTACTCATATACAAACAAGAATGGAATTTAAAACTTTGACAAGATGGGTCTAATTACAGAAGTACATGGTCCTTTTAAAAGAGGAGACACATTTTAATATGTCAAAAGCCATTATTCAGGTCTTGGTAGATCCAGTTTTGATCAGTTACCATATTGATCTAATTGCAAGAATTTTTACTGTTTCAGACTATAGAAAAGACTTGATTTACATGTTCTCAAGGCTTAGTTTAGAATTATTTCTATTAAATCCTATTACCTCTGGAATTGCACGTTGCTTTTTAATATTAGTTTATTAAAATTCTGGAAGATCATCTTCTGGAGAATGCAATGCTCTGGTTTTGTTTTCTGGTGAATTTGGGAATCTTGGTTCTCCTTGAATCTACTTCCTTTCATCTAAGGTGCTCTCCTGAAGGCACTAGGCCAAAGTTTGATGTTAGGCATATTTGTCATTCTGGCTTGGTAAAGCCTGAGGCTTCAGTCTCTCAGACATTGTGTGAATGTAACCTGTAATTTCACTACTTCAGATTCTTCTGCCATAGCTGGGCCACAGCTGTATCATGGTAAATGGTGGGTCCACAACCTCTAGACCTTCTACCCTTGCTTCAGAAAACTAAGAAAGGAAAAGCAAAAAGTTATGCTTCTTACTCATGCACTGTACCTGTAGAGATTTCATCAGTGTCTTCTCAAGCTTGCCCTGGTGGCAGAGCAATTTCTGCTGCCAGAAGTAGAGCATAAAGAAGGGGAAGGTCAACAGGCCAAGTAAAAATAGAGTCCTAGGCCTGTTCTGAGTGACCCAATACGTGTGTGGATACAACATAACCCCAGAGTTACCTCTGCGTGGGGAAGTTGGATAATCCTACTATAGCCTTAGCTAATTGGTGGTATGTTCATAGGAGAGGAACAGTGTAGTTCTTTCCTTTGAAAGAGTCCTTGATAGACCTTCCTGTGGGGGAGTCATGAGCAGAGATTTTAAGATTTGGCTTGATATTAACAGTGAAGAAATTATAACGGAGGCATCAGAAGCAGCAGCAATAGGTGGGGGAGAAGATCTCCAATATTTTATAAAGGGGGGGAGGAACTAAACTGATTGAAATAACAAAACTCACAAGTGATTTGTAAAATGGAGCCTGTAGTTACCAAAACGCCTAATTAATTTTCCTTATTAGGTTGCTCATAACATTAAAATATCATTTCCTTTACTGTATCACAGTAGCAAACATTCAGATAGCCTAGGTAGATCTTTTAAGTAAATTGCATTGGCTAGAGGAGTTGAATTTTGTTATTAATCATGGAAAAAAGTAAAGGTAATTGAAAAGGTTTCTTGTGGTTTGGAAATGCCTTCCAAATATTCATTAAACATTTAAGCGGCTAAATTTGCAGAATATGTTCCTGACATTGGCACTGGTTCTGTGGTATTTCTCTCATCAGATGGAAGGACTGTGTGTTATGCAGAGTGCATTCATGCATAAACAATATAATTTTCATAAATTAAAACCTCCCCTGCAGAAGGAACATCTGTGCCTGCCTTTGAATAAAAGATGGTGGCATGCAAGTTGCCCCTTGACTGACTAGAAGAATCCTTATGTTCAAGAAGAAGGTACATAACCAAAAGGTGAGGTAGCTTGAGTCACCTTTTTCAGTTTTATCTGGAAGAATGTCATTCATTCCCCTCCCTCCCTCCCTCAGGTTACCCAGGATATATTTAGCTGAGCTGCCGCTGACTGAGACAGGTTCATTGGGCGCTTGAAAAGTAGCCTTTTGCTGGCTTGCTTTTCAAATACAGCAACAGTTTTGGAATGCGGGGCTGCGAGCTCGAGCAGGACCGGGGTCACAATGACTTCCAGTCATGATTTTAGCAGGGAAGACCGGCAGCAAGCGTGCGGCGGCACTAGCGCAGGTTTGCAATGCTTACTCGTTGGATTTCCATAGCTATAAACACCTTTAAAATAAACTTCAACAGCTTGATTTCTTCTGGGAAAACTTAATGCTGTCATCCATAGGAAAGCCTGTTCACTTTCTGCTGGATTTAAGTGAAATATTTATGAAAGCCCCTTCCGCTTTGTGACAGACTTCATATAAGGTGTTTCAGGGAACCTCTTTAGTCTGTTTCTGACCGTCGGAGGCAAAGACCTGTTGCTAATTGCTCCTGGTCATTAGGGGAATTACTCTCCCGCAGGTTGTGTCTCCGGGTTCCTTAAGCCCCAGAATAATCAGTGAAGATTAAAGAAACACATGTTTCCCATCTGAGAGGGGGGGAAACGGCGAATCGGTAGCGCAGGATCCGGGGCTGGCTGGGAGGGGAAGGCGCACCTGCTGCCAGGGCTGTAAACGGCATTTTCCCTGTGTGCCGGGCCCGGCTGGGCGCGGGGAGCCGCGCCGGTATCACGGGACGGGCGCTCCTTCCGTAACTTGAGAGGGGAGACCGGGCTAAGCTAGGGCGGGCGCGGGGCTCTCGGCGCCGCTCAAATCGGCAGCCACAGCTCCCCGGCGAACGACGTTTCGGGTCCTTGTTTCCCTAATTCTACAACTCAGCGTTGCGAACGGCCCGTTTCGCTGTAAAGAAACGAACAAAATTCCCTCCCCCGCTATCTTCCCCCTTTCTCTCGAAACCCCTCAAGGTAAGTCAAGAACCCATGTCCTTTTTTTTAGTCCAATTTTATTCTACAAATAATAAATGTTGCACCTTTCATGAGCTATCCGAATAAAACAATAATCCCATAGGAATTACTTACACTAAGAAAAAAATAATAATCACATTTAAGGAGAAATGCAACATTCGACCAAATGTTCAATACTATGTTGTTGCCAAAGGACGGATGTTTTCCTAAAATCCCAGTGTGCATTACACCATAATATACAGGATTACAAACAAAATTACAGTACAGATTGATTCCAGTTGAACCAGCATTACATTTCAAACAGCACTTATTCTGGACTGCATTGTACATGCAATAGCTATTGTTCTAATTACGGATTAAATGGTTTGAATTTGTTTCAAGCTACTGTACTAATCGACTACAATAGGTATATAGCCCGACTTTAACAACCTGATTAGTTTTAGGTTCCGATTTAAAAGATGAGCATATGACAACCACGGATTGTGTGAACATGTATAAAATCATGCATTTATATCGCCTGGAAACATTAACATCGTCAAGTTCTCTTCAGAAAAACCACGGAATGCCAAGGGCTTCAAAGACTAAAAAGAAACAGTGCAAATTGTATGTGATAGTCAAGCAGCTTTTGATTTAAAAAGGGTGTTGGCATTTGCTTATAATCTTTATATACAAGTTTGTGCAAGTAATGTGTTGAATTGATATGTTTTAGTAGAAAATAAGTCTCTCATTCTTATATCTTCTCAAGACCTAGGGGATCTGGTTCTTGCTGTGGGGAGGGGGGGGGGAGAGGAGAAAGAAAAGGAAAAGAGAAAAGAAAAAAAAAGGAAAAGAGAAAAGAAAGAAAGAAAAAAAAGAAAAAAGAAAAAGAGACTTTCATGGGAAAGAAATTGCCCGGATTGTGCATTTCTTTTTTTCTTCTTCTTCAGCTATTTGAAAGGAAAGAAGTGCTAAGGCAACATAACTTCTCTAAGCACTTTTCTGCTGGTTTAAATTAGTTAAATCATTTTGTATAAATTAGATATAATTCTACCTTTCCGATATGTATAAAAATTGATGAAGCTGCATGGTTTAAAATAGGAAATTCACGTTATAAAAAGTCATTAAAAATTCTGTACAAAATCACAACAAAATAATTCAGCATGGGAAAGGTAACAAGTAGTAAAACGTTGGTTGAAAAATAGAGATTTCATATATATTTTGTAATTGGCCCATCGCTAGTTTAAAAATTGCATAGATCCTAATTATTGCTTGTGATTTTGTTATCCCGATCAGGTAATTGGCGCGATCCCGGTGCCGCTGCCCCGCGTTTACAGCGTCGCTCCGAGGACTGTAAACAAGGCGGTGGCTGCCGGCGGGCTCGGCTATTCCCCTCCCCTTCCCGCGGCGGGTCGGGGGAGGCTCAGTCGTGGAAGATGGCGTTGAGCTGGGCGCTGAGGACCCGCTCGTGGTGCGGGTGTCCCTCGTAGGGAGCCAGGCCGTCAACCGGGAGCTCGCAGCGGGAGGCGGCGGCGGGGAAGATGGCGGCGTGGGACGGCGCGGCGGCCAGCGTGGCGGCAGCGGCTGGGTAGTGCATGGTGAAGGCGTAGCTCTTGTCGAAGTCGGCGGCCGGCTCGTGCTTGAAGGAGAAGTTCCCGTTGACGCTGAGGGGCGGGCTGAGCGGCCCGTCGAAGGCGGGGCTGGCGCCCTCCGCCAGGCCGCTTTCGAAGAAGGGCTCCAGCGCGGCGCCGTAGGCGTGCGGCGGCTTGAGGTGGAAGAGGTGGGAGCTGTCCATGGTGCCGTAGGGCGGGCTGGGGAGCCCCGGCGACTGGTATGGGTAGGGGTGAGCCGGGAAGGGCGCCCCCGCCGCCGCCACGTGCGGCGGCACCTCCTGGCTCTGCTCGGGGAGGAAGGTCCGAGGGTTGAGCTGCAGGCAGCCGGCCACCAGGTTGGTGGTGGGCTGCGAGAGGCCCTTGCAAAGGGTTTGCACGAAGGAGACAAGGTCGGGGCTCTTGCCCGAGCGCAGGATCTCGGAGAGCGCCCAGATGTAGTTCTTGGCCAGGCGCAGGGTCTCAATCTTGGAGAGCTTCTGCGTCTTGGAGTAGCAGGGCACCACCTTACGCAGGTTGTCCAGGGCTGCGTTCAGGCCGTGCATGCGGTTGCGCTCCCGAGCGTTGGCCTTCATGCGCCGCAGCTTGAAACGTTCCATACGCGCCTTGGTCATCTTCTTCTTCTTGGGGCCCCTTCTCTTGGGCTTCTGGTCGTCGTCCTCCTCCTCCTCTTCTTCTTCCTCCTCTTCATCCAAGTCGTCCTCCTCATCCTCCTCCTCGCCGTTCCGCAGAGAGTCCTCCTCAGCCTCTCCGTGCAGACCCTCCAGGTCCTCCTCCTTCTTGTCCACCTCGTGCTCCTCGTCCTGGGAGCTGAGGCACTCGTCCGTCCAGCTTGGGGGGCCCTGGGGCTGGGGCTCGCCCATTAGCCCGCTGTCGCTGTACGACTTGGTCATGGCGAGCCTCTGTGTCGAGGAGAAGACAGAAAAGAGCCGTGTCAGCACTGGGACAAGCAGCCGCGGCCCCGATCAACGACCCGCGGGGGGGGGAAGCTGCCAGAGATCCCCCCTTCTTGCTCCCCCCCGTCCCCTCCCGAGGGAAGCCTCGGCCTCCCCACGGTGCCAGAGCAAAGTTTCAATTGTCTCCGCGGTCCTGCCTTATAATCAAGTTGACATATGTTCCAATGCCGTTATGTAACTCGCTGATATTAGTAGGGAATATAAGCAGATTACGTGTGCGTGGGGCAGCCCGGGCAGCAACGCGACAGCAGACCGGGCGGGTTTTTAAAAAATTAAATCCAAACAAACAAAAAAACCCAACACACACACACAAAAAATCCACCCAAAATCACACCCCTTTTGCTGAATACGGTGGAGGAAAGGCGGGGAGCCACACGCACAGGATACCCGCAGGGGCGGATGACCATTCCTGTTGCCGCCACTTTCCGCGGCTCCCCTTCGTGGCCTCCTTGCACGGGGCTTTGCACCGCCCCGACGGGCGCAGACATCTGCTCCCCCGACCGACACTGCTCAGCCTCTCCGGGTCCCGCTGCCGCTCGCAGGACTGCCCCTGGGTGCCCGTGGCGAGGGGTGTGCCGAGAGGCAGTAACAGGTACGGGACTAGCCCCTGCTTTCCGTCTCCATCACCCTGTCCACAGCAGACCGGCATCGTCACCTTGGCTCCAGTGGGGCCCTTGCGGGAGGGGTTGCAACCATCCCGCGGTGGCATCGGGCACACTGGGGAGGAACAATGCCGCCCGCCCGCCCGCCGTGCGACTGTCCTTTGAGGAGGAGAGGGAGCTGAAGTTGGGGAGACACAGGTGGAGACACATATATATGTATAGTATATGCGCGCACAGGTGCACTCACGTATGCGTATTTATATGCGTGTATGGATGCACATGTGCATATACATATATGTGTATACACATACAGATGCGTGCGCGCGGATGGACGGACACAGGTATGCCCGCACACAGCTGCCCGCACACACCGGTGGGAGCGACTGCCGCTTCCCGCGACCGCAAGCGACAATACCCCTCGACCCCGCAGACTCCTCTCCCACGGCGGTAGCCGCCGCTAACCCCTTTTCCTCGGAGGGCTGGGGGGATGCGGAAACAACCCATTTTCCCGTTACCTCTGTTGCTCAGCCTCTCCTGCGCGGTGACGGTCTCATAACCCCGGCACAGCTCTCCGTGCGAGTGGTGTGTTTTGGTGTTGTGTTTTTTTTTTTCCCGAGGTTGCGCTGCGCCGGGCTCCCCCCGTTATATAGCGGGACCGAGGATGCGAGGCGGGGAGGGGGCCGGCACCGGGACCCGGGTACCGCGGCGACAGCCACCGCCCCAAAACGCGCCTGCGCCCCGCCCCGTGCCCCGCCCCGCCCAGTGGCACGCGCCATATGGCTGCCCACGTCAGGCGCGGCGGCAGTGGTGATGGGCGTCGTTTCACTCCCCCCTTCTACGTTACACCCCTTATTTGTATGCGGCCGTTGAGCCGCCATCTGTCACCGGGCGGCCCCCCGGAGGCGGCGTTGGAGAGGGCGAGGTGAGGAGCGGTGCCGCTGCGCTCCGCACCTCGCCCGCCCCGCCGCCGCTGGGGAGCCGCATTGTTCCCATTGTTCCGGGGGTGCGACCTCCCCTCGCCCCTAACGGGCGCCTCTGACCCCCCGGGACACCCCCGCTGTGGTTTTTCTCCTGGGCTGCTGAGCCCCTCGGTGCGTTTCGCTTTCCCCGGGTTTTTGATGGAATTACCGCCGGTTAACGAGGGGAGTTTGAACTAAAGAAGCTGAGCGATGGCTTTAAAGTCTTTAAACGCCCCGGGGGAGTTTGCAAACACCAGCGAGTTCTAGAGCTGTGCTTGAAAGGGGGAGATACCCCCTTGCCGGGTAACAGGGGAAGCTTTGCTACCGGCACACGTTATCTGGAGATTTAATAAAAATAATTTTAAAGCATAATTAAAATCGCCTCATACGGAACCTGTAATTCCGCCCTGCGGAGATAGAGTCGAAAGATATTTTTCCAGGTCGTGTTATTTTTAAAACGTTTCCCTCCCGTTCGTGACCTACATAGCCCTGGGGCTGCCGGGGCGGCGGGAGGGGACTCCGGGGGGTGGTGGTGGTAGTGATATTTGCCTCCTTGGTACTCAAACACAGAGGACAATGGGCTGCGTTTTGTTGCTTCCTAGCTGGCCGGTTCCTCGTGCGAGGCGAGGGGCTGCCGTGTCCGGTCAGCGGAGCTGAAGCGGGGAAGCGCTCAGGTCACCTGCTGCCGCGGCCCTTCCCTGGGGCACGGTCGGTGGGAAAGCGCCGGTGCCTGCCCGCCTACCGGCATCCCTCGCCTGCAGCGAGCCTCTCTCTGGCCGCAGAGCTGCCCCCAGGCAGGTGCTGGGATCCGGAGGATGCCCGAGCCCCGGACGGCTGGGCAGGGTGTCCCGCCAGGCCCGCAGCTCCCTCGGGAGCGCGACTCCCTTAACGGGGGACTGCCGGAGCGGACTTGGTTTGGAAGCGGTTAGGGTTGGACAGGTATGAGGGAGAAGAATGGGGCTGGGCCAGCCCCGTCTCAGCTGCGGGAAAATGTTCCTCGCGTTTGGATGGGACTGGCTGTGAATACATCCAGGAGCATGGGGCGAACACTAGGCAAGGACACCGGGAGAAGTCTTGAATCCCGGTGACGGCGAGAGCTTTGGAGTGCTCGTGTGCCTCCAGGAGCGTTCACACAAACAGCTCCCCGGATAGCAAAATAAAGTCAACAAACTGTGGGTAGCCAGCTAAGCGTGCAGACAAAGAGGCAGGCGGGCAGGCGGCAGGGCCAGAGCCTGCCAAGGGGGGCTGGTTCCTCCCCGGCGGCGGTGGGCGAGGGATGCGTGTGGCCGTGGAGGAGCCTGGCCGGCAGGTACAGCGCGCTCCATGTTGCAGCCCTTCGGGGCAGGGGACTGGCGCTGTGTTCCCTTGTGGCGAGGCTCGCCGCCGCGCCGGCTTCATCTTTCCCGCTCCTCTGGCCAGTCCTGCGCTGCTTCTCCTCTCGATCTCTCAGGCAGGCGGCTCTGCTTTCCCCGCTCGGGCCGTCCCCTGGCTCCGCGGCTCCAGTTTCCCACCTTTCCTGCCTCTCCTCTCCCCCCAGCCGCTTGATTTTATCGCTCCAAGCGTGCCTTTTTTTCTCCCTGATCTACAGACTCCTCCTTCTCCATCTGGCTTCTAATTCGGCTTCTGCTTATTTTTCCTCCCGAATCCTCTTTCTTTTCCTTTTCATTTTTCTTTTTTCTTTCCTTTATTATTTCCCTTTCTCTTTTACTTTCTTTTTCTTTCTTCTTTTTTAATTTTCCTTTTTCTTTTCCGGTTTTCTTTCCCTTTTTTTCTTTTTTTTTTTTTTTTCCTGTTATTTTTTCCTTTTCTCCCTTTTCTTTCCCTTCTCTCTCCTTTCCCCCCCGCCTCCCTCCCCTCACCCTCTCCCCCCTTCTCCTGCAGCGCGGCACGCGAGCCGCACGC
This sequence comes from Psittacus erithacus, assembly GCA_009867235.2. Taxonomy (NCBI): domain Eukaryota; kingdom Metazoa; phylum Chordata; class Aves; order Psittaciformes; family Psittacidae; genus Psittacus; species Psittacus erithacus. Next base: position 45,107 of record WYDI02036118.1, on the reverse strand, counting down.
GTCCCAACAAAGCCCCGGCCCGGCCCCGCCGGCTCCCGCCTCATCTGCTGCCTCGGGCCCCGGCAGGAGGGGAAGCCCTGACGCCGTCTGGGGCCCGGAGGGGCGGGCTGTGGCGGGGAGCGCTGCCGGGGCTGAGGCCTGGCCTGGCCGGGCGGGAGCGGGGAGTAGAGGGGAATTGTTGCGGGGGGAGCAGCACTGTGCAAACGCCCTAGAGTCGTTGTCCGGAGCGCGAAATCTGCTCCCGAGAAAATCTCTTGGGTTTGCGGCATTATCTTAATTAAGATAATTGATTCATATTGCACCTGCGAGAGTGCGGGGAAAGGATGCCTCCCCAAATAGCTTAAAGCTATTGGAGAGAGGAAGCCGCGCTTATAATTTAGCGAGTGATTTACTGCCTGGGCAGCGCGGGTTCTTTGGGCTTGCTTCTCTCGCTGCCATGATTCCCGTGCCCCCCTCCCTCCAGCGAGGCACCTGCACAAGGCCCGAGGGTTATCCTAAATTAAAAACTAAATAAATAAAAAATTAAGACAGAAGGGAAGTGTCCCTAGCCGCTTCCCCTGCCCCCCCGGCCCCGCTCGGCGCAGCTTCTCTGTCACATCCCACCCGTCCCACCGCACCGCCGGTACCAAAGCCAAGGCCGCCGCAGGGAGCCGGGCTCGAAAAGGGTCGGGAGGGTTTGCCGGCCCGGCCCCATCGCAGGGCTCCTCTGCTTGCCCCTCTGCAAATAAGGGCTCGGGAGAGGAAGGCAGCCGCATCCATCGCGTGCTTTCCGGAGCGCTCAGAGCAGCGACCAGCTTGCTCCAGCTGCCCTGGCTCAGAAATCATAGGTAGAATAACGCTTTAAAATCCCATTCTTGCCCCGGTGTGATGCTGGGGTGCGTCTGCACCTCACCTTGGACCGTCTCTCTATCATACGTGGCCAGCTGGGCTCGAAATTTGTTCGAAGGAGTAAGATGCCTTTTCGTCTTTTTTTCCCCCCTCTTAAGACTCAGTGCATTAATATTCTTGAGCCTTCTCCCTTAGAGAAGTGCTGCTGTTGTTCTAATTCTATAAATGTAAACTTCTATTTAGTTAATGGAAAATGCATCACTACCAAGGTTTAATTACCAGGTTTTTAAATGACTGTTTTAGTCAAGTGCACGCAATTATGAAATCACAATAGATTTAAAATATAATTCAAACTGATTAAAAAAACCCCAAACAACAAACCAAACCCAAAACACAAGAAACCCCCAGCAAAACAAATCAGAGAAGTATATACCATTAAATCAAATGTCTAAATTGTATTGGTAGGCCAACTACCGCCCGAGCTAGAGTTTAAATAGCATCAGCAGTCTTTGCTATCTGTGTCAGACTACCTCTGTTATTAGGAAAAAGGGTTCTTATCAGACGGGATTTAGATGCTGTTATAACTGCAAAATCTAATTATTTTTGATGCAGGCATTTACCCCCAGAGTCCCACCTTGTTTAAATAAAGTGTTTTCCTTCCTCTTGAACAAATGCATTTCCATTTGAATTAAATATTGATAATTTGACCTTTTAGTTCCTTTAACTAATCAAAAGGAAAAAAAAAAAATCCAAATGTAGATCCTAGCGCCTTACCCTAGTGGGTCTTTCCGCTTGAATAGACACTGAGATTAAATGAGTCAAACTTCCTCTTTCATTGCACTCTCTTTGCACTAATTGCTTATGCAAAAATGCAGATTTGTATTAATTAGTAACTCCACTGATTAGTTCAGTGGTATTTTCACGTAATAAATCATGCTGCAGACACGATTTTTGGCACATCCCCAGTAGTGGCTCAGGATGCAATAAGTTTTCCATATTAAATAAAATCTTAGCCTAAATCTACCTTTTCGTTGCAGGTACACTGTGTACCACCTGCTGTATGCACCTGCTACGGGAAATTACCTTCTGTCCCTGGCAAGCCTCTTTCCTTTCCTTGATAATGCACTCCTCTTCACAGGGTGTAAACTTTAAAATGGGAGGCATGAACCACAGAATTAAAGGAGGAGAAAAATCTGATGTTATTTTTAACCCTTCCAAATGGATAATGTTCATTTTTAAGGGGATGAGACCTATGTAAGATACATCTTTTTTCTTTTCTTTCCTATGTCCAGCCACATGATGTCCTTTTACAGCACCGTTCGCTGTGTGCCCTAATTATCATGCATAAAACCTTTTTATTTTTTACATTTCTTTCTCTATCCTTGATATGCGGAGACTCTACAAACATGACACTGGTTAGATGGAGTTCATATCTTAGTCAGGTACAGAGGCCTCGGCAGCAAGAAGATTCCGTGGAATCTGTAATGGTATCTACATAGTATCGAAAACATCCCTGCTTGCTTGTATTATGCAAGCACAAGCAAGCTGATGTGTTCAGAAGCTTAAATGTACACTGAAAAATCTTTCTAAATTCTTTCAGAAATCATCCTAGATAATAAACAGGTAGAAACCTGTTTCCCTTGGACAGATCTGTCTGTACTTCACACCTTTTCCTCAAGCAAGTCAGCGTAATGTATTGGTATGATATGATGATATGTACCACAACAAATAATGTCAACTAGTGCAGTGTTTCACAAAGAGAATAAGAGGCTCCAAAGGAATATAAAATATGATGACACTGATGTCATTTCTTCAAAGGTGATGGCAGTTTTGGGGGGCAGATCCTAACAAAGTTTAAACTTTCTCCTGCAAAGGCTCTCACTCCCATAAGCAGGACCACTGCCAGAAAACAACTTGCAGGATCCAGCCTTTGGTCCTCAGTCTAAGCAGTGCAATGAGGTGGAAGAGCAGCAAACACAGGTGCCAACAGATTATGCAAAGCTTTGCTGAGATTAAAATCTTGTCTCAGTCTGAGTTATTGCATATTCTCTAAACAGAAATCTCCTTAGTGGTGGCTTTAAAAGGTCTGCTTTTGTTTTCCTCTGAGAGAAAATAATGGTTGGACCCCAGGCTATGCACATAATAGTTTATGTGTTTGTTCCCTGTGGCCATGAAATCTGAACATTTCACAAACATTTTGCAGTTCCTAGTAAAGATAGTGATTCTGCTCATGTTCCTTTACTGAAGAGAGAAAGCAAAAGTCAAAACCCTCTTACAGGGTAATACAAAACCTGATCCTGATTAATTTCTGAACACAGTTACTTGTTTTAGCAATATCCTGAGAATAAAGCAAGGAAGGTTCAATCAATGATGCACAGGAACGGAAAAAGATTCAAATGATCATTAAATCGTATTACATAATGCGGCTTTGTTTTTACCTCTCAGAGTGAGTTCACACCTGGGTCTGTGCTTTTAAGTGCCCCCCAGTGAGCTGATCACAGTGGAGAATCATTTTCCCATCACAGTACAGTGTAACCTCTACAGCTGTAGAACAAAACTACCCAACTGAAACTTTTGCTAAGCATTTTAAGTGTATATGGGGATATACACTTTAATATATAATTCTTCATCATATACAGTACCACATTTTGAATGCTTGCCCTCCTCTGCCTTTCCTGTCATAACTCATAGTTTACTCCCATGATTGCCACTGGTATTTCACAATAGTGTAGGAAATGCCCAAGAGTTTGTGTAGTCCCATATGACTGCTTTTCAGAGACGCTCCTGGGATGTTAACCGTCCCAGTTATGAGTGTGCTGTCCCCAGCACTCCACTGGCACTCCTTGTGCTCTTCCTCTGTGTTTCAAGGTAGTGTTTCAAACTCCTATCCACAAAGGACATGACAAGCATCAGATAACACTTTGCCTTCTTTCACTCTACAGATGCACTGAAGAGATGAGATCTTGCCACCCAAAAAGCATGATGCCCTTACAATACTCTCATGTTCCTAGGCAGACCTTTTGTATGCATCTGTGGTGACTTTTGCCCAGGAGAACATTGCTCTTTGCTAGTTATCTTCCAAGCCCCGAGAAAGGTATGTCCTGAAGGCCTGTAGCTCTCTCATCTGGCTTATTCTTTCTGTCAGATTTTTTTCTCTCTGCTGAATCTTTGCTCGATTTATGTGGATTCCCAAGAGAGGAGGAACATGCTGGTAAATCACCATTTCCTCCACAACTGAGCTTCAGTTACATGCCACTATGATAATATAAACATTTACTCATTTTGTCCCTCTTCACCCTTGTAAGAGGATAAGAGCATCTGGCCCTTTGTTAGTAGTCTATTGTCAGTTTGCTAGAGCATCCACTTGTTTATGTTCACTTGTACAAGAACACATAAATAACCCTCTTCCCCATTATTTTGCAGAGTACAGCACTGTTGAAAGGAGGTTTTAAATCTACCCTCCTGACAGGAGTGGAGAATTCTCACCTTATCACTCTTCAGGTGTTTTGCAGAGCTGTGTTGGACAATATGAAACATAAAGAAGTGGAGAACAAATTGATGTTTTTGCATTTCTGTGCATTTATCCTGGCACTTCATGTTGTGGTATTTGGCAGGATCTTTTTGTCAGCACAGAAAACCTCATATCCAACAGCAAGGCAATAAGGAATGAGATCTACTGTCTTTTAAAATTGACCGTAAATATTGGTGGAAACAGAAATACAGAGCATACCATTAAGATGTATTTTTTAAAGATCAATTTCAAACTATGACCTGTAGTTCTTCTGTATCCATGTCATCTCTTGGTAGACTGGTGCTTTGCAAAGCTATTAGCAAATAGAAGGATTACATACTCCTTCCCAAATGAATTTCAAGATTAAAGTTTTCCAGGATGATTTTGATTTAGAGAGAGAAATCTCATTTAAAAAAAAAAAATCAAGTCCCTCCAGAATTCAAAACCAACTGTCAGCTGTTTGGGCATTTTACCTGCAGGTTCAAGATTCACAAGAGCAAGAATCTGTACCTCTGAGAAATTGGTATTTCTAGAAAAAATTATTCTTAAAAATGATAAAATATAGATATAATTATAGACCCTTGGCAATCTCAGTTGGTGTCAGGCATATAATCAAGTTACAAGGTATTTTATAGTCCATTCCTTCTACTGTATATCCACAAGTAGTTTAAAGTTTTTTGGATCTCCTTGATTTCAAATTATCTTTTGAAATTTTGGGGCAACTCAGTCAATAGCTGATGTGAACAAATGCATGTAAGTGCTGGGAACTGGGAGCAGCAGTGCCGCAGAGTTAGTCTGGCCATCCATCTGCAGCACTGTTGTACTCCCACTTTTTGATTAAGGGCTTTGGTTTGAGAAAATAAGCCCATATACGACAATATAGGTGAATGCTTGAAGCACATGAAGGATCTCAGTGAAATTAGTGATAACTTGCACATCTTCTAGCTCACAAGTCTACAGGGCCAGAAGCAGGGCATTGTCTCACCAAGCTTTTGAAATAAACACTCCATTTTGCTGTCTTTTCATGCGCACTCAGATAAAGGTAGCAGCTTGGTGCTGCTCAGAGTGGGAGGGCTCACTCCTGCTTCCTTTTCTATTTCTCCCTTCCCTTTGCTTTTGTTGGTGTAATCTGCTTCATCTTCTGAATCAGATCTGGTGCTTTTAAGACTCCGTTTTAGAAAACTTCTCATCACTGAACAGGTTACGTTGGCCCACGGAAGACCTGGGAAACACCTTCACAAGTGCAGGGGAAGGGAAAGGAGTAGTCAGGAGCAGAGTAAAGACAGAGACAGAGGGGAAAAAGGAGTGAGAGAAGACCCTTGCTTTTCCTGCTGCAATGAGGTACTGCACTGAGCCATTGTATCTGGCTCCTCCTTGCTAAACCATCCAGGATGGAACTGCTGAAAACATGATTGGCAGGCTAGATGAGCCTTTGATCTGGTCCAGTGTGGGAATGCTGTGTTATCCTGTTCTCCTTGTTTTTAGCTTTGTAGGAATCAACCAGGGGCAGAAGAGAATTCCTGCCTCTCTTAGTTTGGATCTCCGAACAACTTATTCCTGAGATGTCTTCAGGGAGTCTCCCTGGATGGCTTAAGCCCATGTAATCCTACCAATGACATCGTCCATCTGCAATGTTCTTCTCACTCCAAGTTCACCCTTACGTGTCACCTGTGCTAGTTCAGTTTGAAGAGCAAACGAACAAGCTGCTTAGGTTTACATTTTCAGTTTGAAGAGATGGTAGTTTTCATTCATCTGGGCCACAGCATTGTTTTAGTCAGGAGCCAAACTAGCAAGCCTCATGGAGAAGAAAATATCCAGGGAGATACCGATGTCTTTCACCCCAGGTTGGAAGGGGTTCTGTAAAAGGATTCACTAAGTGATACTTGAAAAGAAACATGCAAGAGGTAATATCAGACTCAGAGAGGTGAATGAACTTAAGCAAGTTTTGGTTTTTTTTTTGTTTTGTTTTGTTTCTAGTTAACTGCAAGAAAACACGTCTTCATTTCTTTGCATTAAGATGCAACTTGAAGATAATATTCTTGTCCATGATACAATATAGTTTACAAGAGAAAAGAAGACATCAATGAAATACTGTTATGAGAATACAAAATTAAGTGAAAAAAATGATTTAATCAAATATTTTGCTTCATACAGCCGGTAGGAAAGAAAAGGAACACCTGTACAGAAGCTCGCTTAGGCGTATTGCTGCTGTGGTGGAGAGATGAATGGTGATAGGGCAGTGCTGTGCAGATGAGTGGGAGGAGTAGGGGAGGCAACGAAACAAGGTAGCTTAAAGCCATTTCTGCGCTCATTTACCTACTGCATTCCCTATCAAGCTTCCAAATAAATTAGAAAAGATGAAGAATGTTTCCCATTTATACCAGCTGCCAGTTGCCTTGCACAATTAAAATGTGCAAAGAGGAACCACTGCTCTCCACAGTCTGCAGGAGCCATGGAAACTCAGAACAGTAGCATCGGTGTCTTCTGATGGTCTCCTGTTTGTCATTGGGGACTGTGCTGTCCATACACAGGAACAAGAATCTGTTTATGGAGGCTCAGTTCTGCTCTAGAATTCAGCAATATCTGAGCACAAGTTTCTCTTTCTCTCCACCTCTGTCCTCAGAGCATCTCAGCACATATATCCTTGGAGATGGCACAGAGAGGTCACTGTAAAGTCAGCAAATAAAGTGATGATAAAGGCCCTTTTCTACTTTATTAAAAATGTCTTGTCTCTAGCAGAGAAGATGGGGTTCTTTTATTGTGCGCTAAATAGAACAAATATGTATTAGGGAAAATAAGCAAGGTAACTGCCCTAAAAATCTATTTTAATATTTGCATGCATCTGAATGAAAATCTTTCTCACATATTCTAGACATGAATAGCAATACACCATGCACTCCATTTATTTGTTTATAAATAAATTCATACATGTATATGTATATGTATGTGTGTGTATGTATGTATGTATTGAAGGATAACAATGTGTGGTTCAAGTGGTACAAATCATACACAGAAAAAATCTGTTACTATATTGCATCATTCTGCTTTATAATTTGCCAGAAATAAATATCTATGTTGACATCTCATCTTCTCACTACTACATCAGCTTCCGTGCCCCAGTTCCTGATGATCATGCCTCCCAGAAGATATCCTACAGATAGGCGCTAGGAATAGGAAAACTCAGATTCACAAACTGGTTTTGAGTTTGTGGATATTAAAGAATTCAAAAGGCACCTCTCTTGGATAACGTTTGCTTTTAGGAAAGACTTTTGTTTTTTTGCATTTTGTTCTCACACATGATGATGAAGAGGCTAATAGTCAACCAATCATGTTCCCAGTGAATGCCATCTTAGTTTGCCTATCACTAACTAGCACGTTCCCATTTTTTCCAGTAAGTCCTCTTATCAAACTGCAACACTGCTGAGATTTCAAACACAAGACCTTATGAGCAAAAAGAATTTTGCTGGGAATTATTATTTAAAGTTGCTGTTTTCTGACTGGACAATGGAGACCCTTTGAATAGCGCTGTACTTACCATCATAAAAAGACAGTTCGGCAGCTTCAGGTGGAGACACACTCTTTAAATACAAAAATACAAAGGATTTTCTATGGATGTGAACATTTTCACCTTTTAAAGTAATATCTGATAAATAGTAAGGATTTTTTGGCTTCATGCCAAATTTCAGTGAAAACAGGTTTCTGTATTAAAATGCAAAGCAGTGATTTCAGATGGGTTTCTACTACTGAATGACAGCTGAAGGGGTGTAAATCCTTCAGAGTCACTAGCAGTTAGAGGCAGACAAGAAGCAATAAACCTTGTGTAATATTTCAGTGGAAAAGGGTAGTTATTACAGAAAATGCAGAGGTTACAAGGTAGAAACTTGTTAATCTCTCTTTCTCTCCAATAGCTGTAGTTTCTCATGAAGACTGATGAAAATGTCTTCAGCACGATCCGAATGGCACTTAGGCCTCAGGGTTCACTTCATGTCTTTTGATGCATCCCTGATTAGGCTTTGTTTTGAGAAGTGTGATGGTACAGGACCATTAACCGTTACCAGTGCTAATGTTAATTATGTTAAGCACAATCCTCTAGTTGGTCCATCTCATACTCATTTCCTATACGTTACCTGTTCTTGTATGGGGTTTTCTCTGTGCTACAGGAAGACATCTTCCAGTTTTCTTCCAGCTTTATTTAAATGATATTAAGTCATGTATGCCTCGGTGAAATACTTTTATGCTCTTTTCTAAATTCAGCTTTCATTTTTTCAAGTGATTTTTTAAAGATAATTTTTGTATGTGATTTAAGGTTTGGTGTCGCACCTGTATGCTTAGCTTAGTAAAACAACTTCAACATCTTGTATTTCATAGAATATATTATATTCATGAATATAATATATTTCATATAATACAGTCTCAGTACCTTTTGGGAATGAGTTTGGGCTGATTTTCTCACACTTGAATGTCACATTTTGGTTTCTTTGCTATCATCATGTGAGAATGCATTGCTTTCTGTTTCCCTTGCTAAGTTTCCCCTTCTTTTTCAGACCATTATCAACAGAAAAAATGGTGTTTTCAGTACTTTTCATGCGCCGCTTTGCTTTACTTCTGGTTGGACCTCAGGTCTGCAACTAACTGAAACGGTAGGGACCCGGACAGGTCTATAGCTATCAGCTAGGTGCGCTTTGCGCGCCTCAACTGATTGCTATAAAGCAATAAGCGGACATGAAGCAGTTGCAGTAGGATTTAGACAGTTTCAGCGCGTTTAGACCTGGGCTCCAGGCGGATGGCGACGATGGCTATGGAGTGGTCCCTGCGGCGGGGAGCCGCGGGCACGGCCGGGGGCGCAGCTCCACCTCCCGGCGGCGGGGAAACCCGGCGGCAGCCGGACACCAGCGGTCGCCGTCGGTTCACAAATGCCGGCCGCCTGGGCAATCTCAGATTGTACTTCCCCCTGCTCAGGAGCGCCTCAGCCTTTCCCGGAGAGCGCAGCGCAGCGGGTCGCGGCGGCGGAGCATCACCAAAAACTGGAGTATCTGGGTTCTGGGCCCTTTTAAACCTGGAAAGCTGAGCACAAAGCAAGTGTGGAAAGTAAGGGATGGGGGCGTGGTATGTTTTCCTCCCGTTTGGAACAACTTTCTCAGAGATAAGTAGTTAACTGGCCCTGAGAACCTCTTTAATTGTAAATTTTGAAGTTTCATAAATCTAAAGGAGGGTTGAGGTTAAGTTTAGAATCTGGGAAGAGAAGTGTTACAAAAGCAGGTTTTCTGCTGGATTTGGCAAAGCCGTGAGATTGATGCAGTCATATGTGAATGCTTTGTGAAACTTGTAGGAGCCATGGGTGTTTAAGCTCTTCTAGGTTGATGGTTACGACTCAGTTTAGGGTTTGGGAAAGATAATTTGGAAGTATGTTTCCTGTTATATATGGTAAAGCTGCCTGAGGTAAAGGAAAGGTAGGGCTGAAGACATTTAACAGTCTTATTCAAACTACCTGCACAGCAGGGAAGTTTGGGCTGAGCTTAGGAGAGCCGAGTCCCACCAGCAGTTTCCTATGGTGACTTGAGAGGCCCTCTAAAACAGTCACATTAGAAGGAATTTGAATGCCTTTATTCTTGATTTCCAGGAAAATCTGGTGTTCCCTCTTACAGGGTTACCGTTACAGACATGAAATGCTGAAGGCACATTTCCCTCTCTGGTCTGTAGGATATTCTGATGCAAGTTCAAGGCTGAATCTGAATGTCTTACCCTCACTCTGCAGAAATTGTAGGTGGTCTTGTGCTTTCTTGAAGACTAACTGTGTAATACAAGGAATTAGGAAAGTAAGGTTTACAGAAGTATATTTCCTGCTGTGTTTAGCAAAGTCACATGAGATGATTTGGGGACTGATGTTATGAATCTCAATGCCATATTCTTAATTTTGGGATAGGAATAGTATTGCTATGCTTTTGTGGAGGCTATAGGAGAATATGAGAGCAAGGGCCACAAGATCAGGTTTATGTTGTGTTCTTACAAGGTCTCCTCAAAGATTAGCAAGAGCTGGTACAAAGTGAAGGTTTCACTCTGAGGTTTTGGATAACTCTCCTTCAAGTTAAGCTTAAGGTTTGTTTTCTGGTAGCCGTACAAATAAATACCAAACTGAAGTGGGGAGGAACTAATGGCATATTCTTAATTTTGTGGTAGCTTAAGCAACACTATGCCTTATCTACTTAAGGGATCATAGAATCATAGAATAGTTAGGGTTGGAAAGGACCTTAAGGTCGTCTAGTTCTGGCCCCTCTGCCATGGGCAGGGACACCTTCCACTAAACCATGTCACCCAAGGCTCTGTCCAACCTGGCCTTGAACACCGCCAGGGATGGAGCATTCACAACTTCCCTGGGCAACACATTCCAGTGCCTCACCACCCTTACACTAATGAATTTCTTCCTTATATCCAATCTAAACTTCCCCTCTTTAAGTTTTAACCTGTTACCCCTTGTCCTGTCACTACTTTTGGTTACAGAGTAGAAAGCAGCGTCCCACGTTTCAAAGGCCACACACAGCTGTTGCTGATAGATGTGAAGGCCTTATACTTCAAAGCAGCTATGAATTTCTGGGGTTTGATCAGGGCTAGTGTTAGGTTCTGGAAATCTTCAGAAGCAGGTTATTTGCAGGTTACATCAGACTTTCAGTAGGTTATTAGATGAAGCCTGATGCAGTTAGCTTGGAGTTAGGAGTTCTGGATTTAAACAGCTTAGTATTTTGGGCAGCAGGTGGTGCTTGGTCTGCCTGATGACTTTAGTAGCTGTTAGCCATTGAATGCCTTGCTGTGACATAGCATTTGGTAGTGGGTGCTACATGCTGCCCATTTTTCATTGTGGGCTTTCAGCAGGACAAGTGATGCAATTATAGGCATTTGCTATGGGATTGGGTTTTTGTGCAAATCACCATTAGAGCCAGGATTAATCACAGAAGTAAGTGTGTTTGTGGTTGCATTTTAAGCAAATCATGATCATGGTGATTATGATCACAAATATCAGAAATAAAGGGAGAAAAAACTTTCCCCCCACCTCATGCAGTCGGGAAGCCAGGTGGCACATCCACGCCTGAATCTGTCTCTGAAAAACAGGAAGGGGAATCCACGACAGATCAGCAGGTTGTGGTGATTTCCGGGCTTCTGTGGAGGCCCCAGAAAAAGTGCTGAGTACAATGGTCTCCAGCTCATCTTGCCCAGCCACAGCACTCTGAGACAGGGCTTTATCCAGTTCTGCTGAGGAAGAGATGCTCAGCAGGGGCACACACAGCTACCGATACTGGCTTGAGCAGCAGAGTACAGCTGCCACCAGGCCTGACAAATTAGGATACAAAAATTGCTAAAAAATAGCTAGTGCTTTACTGTCAAAATGTACCATGGAAAAAGATGGCTTATGAGAGTTTCTTTCTTTTAGCTGGAAGTGCCATGTCTCTTCATTCCTGCTGAAGATTTTGATCTCAAATCAACCAGCACAGCCAGCTTGGAAGAACAGAAAGATATTTCCTTTGTTTGTCTTGTGTAGCATGTGAAGGCACCTGTAGATGAATGCTAACAATAAGGGACTGAGAATCTCACTGTGCTTGGAAATCAAAAAAGCCATCAATCACTGTTTTTGTTTACAATGCCTCCTAAAAAATGGTGGTTGTGTTTAGATATGTAGTCTCTGAAAGTTGTTGACAAAGCAAAAGCATGTACTTAGCTTCACTGGAACTGCTGGCAATGCCCCATCTCTTCTGATCCCGAGCCCAGGTGGAACATCCAGACATGTCAGCTTGTGGCCAAGGGATGTGCCTTTCAAGACCCAGGTACAACCAAGTGCCCTAATTCAGGAAATGAGCTATGTCTACAAGGCTCTGACACACCTACAATAATATAAAACACTTGGGAAAGAGAAAGATTTCCTCTGAAATAGCATCAGTTGGTGGTTGCCACGTGTTGTGCCTGTCCTTGTTAGGTGAAGCAAATCCTCACCTGTGCTAAAAGCTGTGGCTCTTGCAAACATTGCAGCATACAACAGCTGCTGAGTAGTTGGGTGTGTGCTTGTGCATATGTAGTTAACAAATATGTACCCATTCAAAATGCTGAGAATTTTTAAATCTAAGTTCTTATTTCCTTATAATAGGCAATATATTTTATTCTGTGAAAATGCTAATATTACCTTGACAGAGCATAATGCATCTTGTAACTTGGAAGAAGGCATATAGGTTCCAGCCATTGAGAGCGCTTTTTAAAAAATATTAAAATTAAACTGTTTTCATGCACATGCCGACAGGTCCTTTTAAATGTTTGCTCTTGCCGCTCCTGTAGAATGTGGTATTTTCCCAAGATGTGGTATTTTCAATGCTGACACTTGGTGGTGCTGCAGTTAATAGGTTCTTATTTTTCTGACGCTGTTTCTCAGGGTTGTTCCTATCCTTCATCTGCAGATGCTGCTTGGGCCGTCGAAGCCTCTCAGGAACCATGATCCATCTTTCAGCAGTTCCTAAGTTAATAATAGTAACTGGAATAATAATAATTACAACAACAATAATATTAACAAAAATAATAGCAACAACAACAATAATAACAACACTACAACTGCTTTTAAGTACAAGCTTCCTTACAAAATGAGTAAGCATCATTCTAGTGAAACAGCACAAATACAGGCATGGTCCAGTAATTCTAAGCATCAACACAGAGGGGAAGCTCTGAAAGGGATCTTGAGAGGTGATGGAGTCCATCCTCTTCATGCAGGAGCAGGAATAGCTGGAGGCCTGTCCAACCTTTTCTTGAATACCAGTGTAAGCTTTATGGGAATACCTCAGATGCTTTAATGTGTTTTACATACACATCTCCCACATAGGATCTTTGCCTAAGTAAAGACGGGAGGTGAAGCACGTGGGTTTGGGTGTTCCAGTCTCACAGGCAAGAAATAGTCATATCTGCCAATGGGCAGTGGAACAGAGATTTTGGCTTGTCCCAGCATTTTTGTGGGTATCATCTATAAATTCACAGGTGCTGGAGAGCCATAGGAGATAGGAATATGGATAGGAGCCATAGAAGGAGCTGTGAGGACATCCTGCTGTGCTGCTTTGCTCTGAAAGTCTCCCCCCAGGAGCCCTTAGAGATGCTCAGAGCATTAAAGCACAGATTGCAGGTGATCCTGGAATGATCAACAGCAAGGTTTTACTGTTGCAAAGGTGGAAGGCAATGCTGTGATAAGAAGCTGCCTCTCTGTTCCGACTCACTGGCTCAGCCCTCCACCTTCACACAGCAGCAGCCCCTGTTTCAGGCAGGAAATAACCTGTAGGGACAAATTATCTTAATTATTAGGACAAAGATTACTTGTTTGAGTGCAGATTCTTAGTATTAATACAAAAAATAATCAAGATATATTGTTGTAATTAAATTGAACCTGTTCATTCCTCCCCAAAGATTTCCCTTTAAATCTTATTCATTATTTGGTTGGTTAATTAGTATTAAAGACCTAAAGAAGTGTCTGTTCACACATGATAAGCAAGCAAGAGCATGACTGCTGTTACGTGCTTCCTGCGAAGTGGTCAGATTGCAGGCTCCAAAAAACAACACTAGCTGTCAGAATGCAGTGACCATACACACGCTGAAGAAATAAGGTTAAGCACAACAAATTGCTCCTGGTGAAACAATGGAGGCACTAAGCTTACATGGAAAAACTGCCTTCCGAGGCAGGAAAATATGTTCTCACTTGGTGGTACTGTGTGGTGAAAGCCACAAAACATATGGTAGGACCAATTTTGGTTTTGGACACATGTTTTTATGCTCTTTAACATGCAAGCTTCATATTTCATTGGTCTTGGTAGATAAAAGGGAGCTGTTTGTCACATCCTTCTGCTTTGCAGAGGCTGATTTTATATGTGTGGATTTTGGAGTTGGGACAGATAGAGGGAGTTATGTGCCAGCAGGAAAAATCCAGGATGCCCATCATCAGATAGTGAATGGGAGGAATTAGAGCATATACAATTTGCTCAAGCTCTTCTAAAAAAAAAAAAAAAAAAAAAAAGAAGAAAAAAGCTGTAGGTTCCCTTCATTATTTGAACAGAATATTAGGTTTTACCTGAAGAAAAAGGTTTGTTTTTTCTTGGTTTATTTTTTATGTAGATGTAATTCCCTCTTTCTGTTAACATCAGAAGATCTGATGTATTTCCTAATAGAAGAATTTTTGTTTAACCTTTGCCTGTGGAATGAAGTTTGTTTTCCTTTGCACCCTGAGGTCTGTCCTTTTAAGCAAAGGATTATATTACATATGATTTTCCCCTGGAAATTAGAGAGCAATCCTGCCTCTTCTGGGAAGTGAGAAAGTAAAACCTAGACTGTCTGACATATTGAAAAGATTTTGCTGAACATTTCTTTAGAATTGTGTCCTTGTTTATTTTAGATGAGCTTTAAAGTCAATGTCAAACACTGCTTGAGCTCTCTTATTTCAGTCCGCAGTAAAGCTAGTAATTTGTAAGTCATTAATTTGCAGGTGCATATTTACAGACACACTTGTCTATCCTGTTACTCCTGCTGAAACTCCCTTACCATGGCATGGGAAAACTCCAGAAGGACTTTGCTACCATTCTCTAAAAACCTGTTTCCAGAGCTAATTCCAGTACTTTTGTTAGGAAGAAGTGTTTGCTTTTTTTTAAATATATTTTTTACTTTTACTTACAGGGAGATATGTACCTGTTAAGCACAGGTGCATAAGCATTTCTTCTCTTTTGAGTCTCCTATTTAGTCTTGTCAGAAGACCTGATTTAGACATTCCCTGTTCTCAGGGTGGTTTTTGTCTCCCAAGGTTGGATGCAGGCTGGGCCTTGTAAAGGGAGCCAAAGCTACAAATTTCATAAGAAAAATGAGCAATAGTTCTTTGTACGCTACATACCTTGTGCATACCTATCTTATCCCACAACAAGCAACACAGCAGACAATAAAAGCAGATGTTGCCAGGATTTTCCTCAGCCAGAGTCCCAAGATGGCCAAGGTGTTTCTGCATCTTCCTGGTGCTGCTACACTTCAGCAGGGCTGCTGTCTCAGTCAGGGATGCTGTGGAGAGCCTCCATCTCCACCTGGGTTTGGGTGCAGGCAGCTTGTGTGTCTATCTTGCTTTGTATACATTACTACTCATATCACTGAGTTAGTAATTAAAAATATTTGGGAAGAAAGTAAAGATTCCATGGTTTTAGATTTGAGTAGGTGAAAACTATTGAAAATAGAATTTTATTACAAAAAAGAATTTAGAAAGCAAAAGCAAAGTGATTAGTTCCCTTTTCAATGAGACTTTCATGACAAAAGGTATGTTTCATCATGAATGAAGAAAAACTTGCCTTAAATTTATCTAAGGCCTTATTGAAAATTATTTTCTTTCCCCTAGTAATTACTGAGTATAAAATATATGCACTGATGTTTAAATAAAGCTGAACAACAAGAGTCTGAGAAGGATCTCAGGCAAATGTCACTGTAAGATTACATATGCAAATAATTTTGGTATTATTATAGTGCAAGTCTTTCTGTAGGATTACAAGATAACCAGTGCTAAACCCATCTGATCCACAAAGCAGAAACAGGCAGTGAAGAACCAAACCTTCTTTCAGGACAGATAAGTGAGGAAGGATAATATATGGACTATATGTAGGAGACAGTGGGAAGTGGATAATTCTATTCAGAGCCACAATGAACACTTCCTGAGGAAGGTTTGCTGGCTAGCAGACAATGGATGCAGTGACATGATTGTCTCAGGAAGAATAGCTGTACCCAAGCGTTCCATCACAGACCTCCTGCATCACTGGGCACTGTGGCCCAGACCCACCACCTCTCCAGGTTGTGCTCCGTCTCCCTGAGCATGACCTTTACAATTCCCTTCATTCAAAGCTTTTTATGAAAGATATAAAAAAATGCTGTAGGAGACACTGTCTGCGTGGACATGTAAGTAATATCTTGTGTTGCTGCATTAGCTCTAGTGGCTGCTGGTTGCAGTGGGAGCAGCTGTCAGGCATTCCCACACTGACCTTCACTGTGATTTACTCCTGCAAAAAGAATAGCTGTGAGATAGAGGACTTTTTTCCTTGTTGCTGTTGTTTATTTGTTTTGTTAAAGGAGTAAGGTTTTTTTAATGTGATTTCTGGCCCAGCCCCATGATTTATACAAGCAGTACTCAATAACTGTACTGCATAGCAGTGACAGTTGGTTTTCAGAAGTTACGGCACATAAATACATATAAATGCCTTTTTTAAATGTCCTGGTCCTCAAGACTTCACTCTTACTATACAGAATACAATGCTCCTAACTAGGGCTGGAAATAAAGCCATTGACTGAAGATGTATGGTTCAGTTTAGGATGTTTGCCTCCTCCAGACTGTGGCAAGGTACTGCCAAGGCAGATGTGAATCTCTGCAGTGGGTTAGTCTCTTAACTGCATCACCATTATTTTTCCCACTTAAACTTTTCTCTAGAGCCTTCTGCTGTTGCCTCATCTGTCTGCCTGTAACTGAAAACCTGACTTCCTGAGGCAGATGATTTTATAGCTTCAGCGACAGACAGCCTGTGAGACAGTTTCCATGAAACATGAAAGATCCCCAATGACAGGAAAATTCTGGAGGGCACAAAAAATTCCCCCAATGTATTTAAATGCAAAAGGTGTATGTGATGAGCTATCAAGGCCATAATGGAGGAACCTATTTATATATCTCAGTTTGCTTCATGTTCCCAGGAAGAGTTTGGCTGCGATTATGGGTATGAGGTGGTCTGATGGCTATGGACATGCAGGTACATATCATACTGAAAGCTCTCCAGCCTTTCAAAAGGGTAACTCTTATTAAAGCATAGCGTGGGTGCTGCTGCTGGGCAGTCAGGAGGGTTCAACAGAAAACTTTCCTTCTGGAAGTTGTTTTGTTTTATCATTTTTGGTTTATATCTCATTTGCAGGCTGCTAAAGTGCACGAGGGGACTGTGGCCAGATGCTTTCTTTGTGATTTGTGCTCTGGCTGAACCTTGTAAACAAGCTATAACCCTCAAAGCGAATTTTGGTTTGCTTATCCTGGGCTTCCTTTTTCTTTCTTTCCCTCCAGCTGCTCAGAACTTGAGGCTGTTGCTTGTTGAAACAAAAATTTATACTTTTTCCCTATTCCTGTGTTTCTTTCACTTTTTAGGAGAAAAAACCTGCAATTACTTTTTAGTTTAAATTTTGTTTGCTTATTTGTTTTTTAAACTCTAGACTGCAAAACCGAGTCTGTGAATGGCCAAACCTTTTAGGGTGTGGTGCACCTTTTTCCATAGTAAAGCACTGCAATGACTGGGCTGATTCAGAGCCTATTGCTCCAAGATGAGGGTACCTGAACCCTTAGCTTGCACTGGCTGTCCACTGCCTACCATGTCTTTATATAAGGTCTTTGTGAAAGGTCACACTCCAGGGAGAAGAGAGCCTGGAAACAGCTCCTTCTCCTACAGAAGGCATATGCTTTCTCTGCTTCGAAACCATACACTGTGAGAGCAGATGCCACCTTGGTGATTTTCTCCTCTAAAAATTTAGGTTATTATAGCTTAAAAATGAAAAGTTCAGCCTTGTACCTGTGCTATGCTATAAAATATTTCTCCCAGTCAAAATGAGACAGCAGTGAGCCATGACTGAGGGAAAAGCATATCAGAAGAAAATACATTTTGATCAAAATGCCCTTACATACTTTTGGCCGTGAATAATAGCTGCTAGTGGGACATGCTCAGGAACAGCTTGAGGCTGCCTTGCCTCCTGTGAGCGGCCACAGGGCATAGGGGCACCCAGGCTGTTGTGTGTAGGGGATAACTTGGGTCTCAGAAACACTTTGTGCACCACATTAGGGTCACCTTCCAGGTGACATATTCACTGGGCCAGTGCCTGGGCCATCATGGGCATCATGCTGGTGCTGGCCTGGACACCTCACCTTGCCCCTTTCTCCCCTGGAAAGCACAGCTTGGGGCAGTTTAGCTTTCTCCTCCAAAAGAAATGTGCGCTTGTTGCCCAGGAGCTGGGCTGGCGTAGCTGCCAGATCCCTTGTGACAGTGGCAGGCTGCCAGGCACCAGTGCATGGCAGTGCCTTCCCCATGCTGAATGGAAGGAAGAGGTGGTGCGCAGGGAACACCCTGTGTTGCTGGAGCAGAGAGGCCGAGGCAGTGTGCCACTCGCAGCGCATTTGCACACCCTAATTCGCACAGCTTGGTGATCACGAGGCTGCTCTCAGGAATGCTCACTCAAGTGAATTGGCAGCCCTTGCTTTTGCTGAGCCCCCTTGCATGGCAAAACCCACAGTGGTGGGTGTTGGATGAATCACAGGTCTGGGACTGCTTTGGGGTGTATATGCTGTGTGCCTGATCACAGTTCCTCTGACTGTTCACCAGTGATCTTACAGCCTGCCCTTTCCACTGCCTCATGTAGCTGTGGAAAACAGAAGCCTTTCCTTCTGAGAACTGTTGTCTTCTGTCATCTAAAAATACACATCTCATCACGCATCACTTGTGCCGCTATTGCTGCTGCCCTTCCAGGCCGTTCTAGAGAAGCTCTGCTTGCCCAGTCCCTGCTTCTGCTGCTTGATACTATTAGCTGGAGAGACTTGCTGGAAACAGGCAGTCGCGTGAGCAGTTTCCTATGGACTTGCTTGTGTCCGCTGAGATGCAAGTTCCATTTAAAGCAATTTTCCATGAACTGGACATTCAGAACATCCCTCTCTGCGGTGGCCTCCTGAGTGTCTAGCAAGAGGTGGGCTCTAACTCCTCCACATCTCTCTTTGGGGTCATTAATAAGCCTCTCCCCTTTCCTGTGAAATGTGTGGGAACTTAATTTTCTGCCCTCTTTTTTAAATGGGGCAGAAATAAACCAGAGGCTTAACAGCAGCTCAGGAGGAAGGGGAACAAGAGCACAGACCCTGGTTTCCTTAGGAAACCAGCCCAGAAACAGGGTGAACATATATACAGAAAGAGGTTTAGGGATTTATCTCCCTTATGATAAAGCAGTGCCATGGAAAGTAGCTGGGTATAGGGAAAGAGTCTTTTCAGGACTTTGTTTCCTGCTGTGTTCAGGCAGGCACAATGCATTTCTTAGCTGGGTAAAAGGGCCTTTCCTCCCCCAAAAGCCTTGCAGCCCCTCCTCTGTTTCTGAGATTGTATCTGGAAGGAAACAAAAGATGCAAACACCAGACCCAGTGTGTTAACTGAAAAAGATATTTTTTCACTCAAGCAGATGGCGACTAGAAACCTGCCATAGAAACCAACTTACGCAACTCTTCACAACCCGTGTGTGCCTGGTAAATACAAACCACCAGATAGAACAGTGAGATAGAGCTAGGCAAAACAGCTTGTGCCAGTAAAACAGTGAAGTAAGGAGCATAGAGTAATTTATAATGAATGTGCAAAGGATATGTAAAAATACAAAGGTGGTGATGTAATCCAAGTGTTGCTTCAAAACCCTGCAATTATGGTTTCTGCATTTGTATGGGCCACCAAACCCTACAAATCAACAACAGAGCTAGGAATAAACCCTCAGTGGAAGCAGGAGTCAGCCAGAGGCAAAGGCACACGGCAGCTGCTGGAAGCTGTACAGGCTGTAGCTGGGCCAGAGGCGCTGAAAGTCAGAGCAAGCCAGCCACAGCCCAGCTCCACTCCTCCTGGGTGGAGTGAAAAGCTGTAGAAGAACAGAAGAGGAGGCAAAGCTATGGTGGAAGGGTCCCAGGCAGACGTCAGATGGCAACAAAACCCAAGGCCACAGCATAGTCACCCTGGCTTGTCCTGACTCCTTCCAGCAGGATGGTCAGAAGATAAGTACAGATGAGGGCAGCTGAAGGAGAAGAGGCAGCTGAGAGATTTGTGCATCTCATGTGTTGCAACATCTTAGAAGTTAGTTATGTAGATTAAATGTTTACCACAAGGACCAGAGTTGTAAGACAGGATCTGATGTTGGATGGCAGGCAAGTTCAGCAGGATATTCAATGTGGTACATTAGCCATCATCTATCTATTCAGGTTTCACCTAAAGATTGTGGGTGTTTCAAAGGGTAAATGCTGTTTGAAACATCCTATTTTGGCTCACCTGGATCAGCATTCTCAGTCATTATAGGTAGGAAAATATATACAAAGTCTGAATTTTCCTGAAGTGTTTAGAGTGTATTTTCTATTGCTAGGATAACAGCAGCCAGTCTGGCAGAGATTAGCATTTGAGCTTTACATACTGTGAACAAACCTGCTGATTTTACTGCTGCTTTCCTAACTCTCACTTTTTTCCCTAGATTTAAAAACTTTTATTTAAAACAGTCACTTGAGTCTTTCACATGGGTTACATATACTGACAGCAGCTCTCCTGTGTCCATGTGTTTCCTTATAGAATCATATTTTTGATTGACTTTCATACAGAAGAAGCTCCCAGAGGAACTCGTTGAACCATATGGGTCCTATCTTTTGACATAACAATTATTGCCTGATAATAACCGAATAGCAATAGCAGCATGTTTGGGAATCAACAGTGAAATACTAATGAATGTTAATGCATTGTTTTAATTTACTACATTTGTTTTGTTGATGTACTTATTAACCTTCTGGTCTGTGGTTAATAAGGCATTCTATTTTAAGGTATTATTATCTGGGGGAAGAAGAGAAAAACAATGCTGATGAAGTTAAAAAATTTGTTCTTCATTTCATTCACATTTTGCTTGGTAATTGACAGCAGATTTTAACCACTAACCCATAGGCTGGAGGGACATTGATGTTATTTTAACAACACAGTGAGAGAGGGATGGTTTTAAAAAGAGAATGCACAGATTATTTTAGCTGTACAAAAGGACATTATGGCCAGGAAATGCCATGCATTGCACAAGGCAACCCAAAAGGCCATACTGGCCCCACAAGTTCCACACTGTGCTGAGTGTGCACCCAACAAAGCTGTTGGCCAGAGTGGCCTGATTGCAGGCTGAAAGCCAAAGACAAGTGCAACACAAGGCTGTTTTGTAGCACACAGATTATCACTTCCCATAGGGGAAGGTTTCCTCCTCCCTACTTTAATTACTCCCTCCTGATTCTTCTGCCCTTTCATTGCAATACTAACATGTGGCCTATTGCTGTCCACTCATCTTGGTTCAAATCATTTAACTGCAGCTTGTCATGGGATTTGGAGGTGCTAGGGATAGGACAGAGGGATTTCATTGGGAAAAGGAATAGTGCCTGTCCTCTCATCCCCCTCTCTAGAATATGTTCCATTCTGAATGAAGTTTACGGATGTACCTGAGGGATATATTTAAGTGTACAACTTTCACCGACAAATAGTGAGATCCATGTTTCTAAAACCTATTTGAAAGTTTCCCTCTTTGTGACTTTTATCGCCATGGTACTGAAATCAGCATCCCTCACCTGCATTAGCAAGGAAAATACTGTTAAAACCTGAAAAGATGGAGGCTGGAAGTGTAATCTTCCAAGCAGAGAGCATGTGTCTGCTGCAGCCCCTGCTCCACCTTAACAACTTTTATCAGCCCCACTGTGACCTCACATGTGCCTGCCTGGGGCACCATTTAAACACAGCCAGAGGGTGTTGTTTCTTTTTCTGTTGATGCTGTAGGGTGCTGTTCTCCAGCCCTTATGGTTTTCTGCTTTTGCACTGGGCAAGACCTTCCCTGGGAGAAATGTTGTACATCTCCAATGCTTTGGAAATAAAACGTAAGGTGGAAAACAGTTTGATAATTTGGTTTCCTAAATTAACCCACTTTATGGGCATGCAGCTTCCACTTTGGGCCTTGAATTGCATACTTATAATGTGTTTCTTAGAAAGCTCAAGCACACTTGAATTTTATTATAATTTGGATGTCTAATACCCTTAAATTAATTTGGAGACATCTTTTTTAAGCCTTGATGGTAATTCCATCAACAAAATGTTTAACAATAGCATTTGGTATTTCAGATGTAAGTAGTCCCTGTTTTTATTTCCCATTAAGATTTCTTTTAGAAGTTTTCATTTTAACAAAGGAAAAATTCCTTGCATGGAGGGTGAGGGGCCTGGATTTTATCACTGTTTATGAAAGCATGTGTGTATACACAGCAGAACCTGCCATTTCCTCTTGTATTAGAACAGCTGAAGAAAGGGGGAGAAAACAACAAAGGTAAGAGGGCATCTCAGTTCCTTTAATCTCTAAGCTGTTTCAGCCAAGTTTTCAAGACACTAAATGTTATCTTGTCTGAATTGTGAAAAATATACTCCTGACAAATCGGGTCACTGAAAAAAGGTTCTTCCCTTTTCCTGGAGTCTGTATTTGGGTGTTTCTCTTTAGTGACTGTGACTGCACACCCCTACTCAAGCAGAGTCTGTGTCTCTGTCTTAGGTTGGGGAACTTCTTGAAAAAGGCTGTGTTTGTGATTGCAATGCTCTGGGGCAGGAGCATGCATTTATTATTCATACATGGCAAATGTGTGCCTTGGAAATACTAGAGTTCACCAGTCCTTTAGTGACTGAATGCATACTAAGGTTATTTCTATTACTTCCTTCTGTTCACAAATGTCAGCAAGAGAATGAACAAGCTAAACCAGAGCCACTTTATTTATTACATTTAATTAATTACACTGGACTCTGCTTTCATATTATCCCTTCTCACTTCTCTTTCCTCTGAGGCAGCTGCTTATTATATACCCTGCTGGTGCAGTTAATGAGAAAAACAAGGTCCACTTGTGCTGACTAATGCAGAAGCCCCACAACTTTCCAACAGTCACAGCAGGAGGGAGTTAATCTGTGTGCTTCATCTCTTGGAACAGCGATAGCTGCCTACAAGTGCTGGCACTTGGTCTGTGCTCAGGAAGTCCATCTCTAATCTACGTAGGTTGCTCACTGAAAGCAATTGTACTGTTACTTTACCAGTCTTATTACAAATGCCGCCACTCTCCAAAAGACTTTGGACCCAACACATAATAGAATATTTAAGAACTTATTTTGCCCCATCAAGCAATTCCTCTAAAAGGAAATGTACAAATACTTATTTTGAAGTTTTTTCTCTTGAGCCCTCTAGGTACGTGTATTTCACAACTACCACCTGACTTTTTTCTGAGGTATGCACACAGTATGTTGCTTTTCCTTCAAAACCTTTGATTTCTTGGAAGCTGTATTGATCCATGGTAGAAAAATATGTACAATTCAGCATGGTTTTCTTGTAATTCCTTATTCATTTCTACCCAGGGTCCAGTGCCTGTCTCCTCAAAGCAAGCTTGATATAGCACATCAAGGACAGACTGATAAAACATTCTTTTCTCATTGTTCAAAGTATCCTCCAGGTTTTTGAAGAGCTGACCTGAATCAAACAATTGCAGTGCAGTGGTATTATTGATTTGCTCTATGATATGTCAGGTTGAGTAGGGAAACATTTTAAGTATCACTTCAAAGAACCAAAATGGACTCTTTTGAAATAATACTCTATAGGAAGGATGCTGAAGACATTGCAATTCTGGCTACTGTGAAGCTGAAATTCAAGTGAAATCTCATGGGACGTGGAGTTATGTGAATGGGAAGTAAAAAAGAGCTTGTGCAAATCGCTGTGAATTGAAAGGCTAAAACTAACATGTTAGAAGCATGACAAATGAGTGGATAGAGGGCTGTTTACAAAGCGGGAAGGAAGGCGAAAGAACTGACTTTGTCCTGTCTTTAAGATAACACTAGGTTATATATTTCACACCATATTTCTCTTAACTGTGCTTAGAAAGACAAATTTATCAGTAGACCTCAGATAACACTGGAAAATAGCCTTCTGTCTATTTTTCTGAGCTCTTAATTTTTCCTGTCATGAGGACTGAAATGCACAGGTTCCTTAACTGTGCTCTTTTGTGTGTGGACTCATTTGTTTTCTGGTTAAGTGTTTGATAAAGATATGTTAGTCCAAATTACTTCTTGGACAACTTTGAATGCATTGAGGTTGATATGTGGATTTCAGGCGCAGCAAGTGAAAGGCATCTTTGCTGAGATCAAAGCTTAATATTTTTACATTGTCTTTGAAGTCTGGAAGAAAGTGAGTGATCCTGGAGATCAAGACAGAGGTATGCTATGCTGCAGCTCTGCATGTTTATGTTCCTCAGTGGTTTGTCTCCCCATACTTTCTCCCTGTAAGAAAGTGGCATAGGGAAGGATTAGTAACTTGCTTGGTTCTGCTTAGTAATGGTTCACAAGCAACTCGACTCTTTTCTCTCAGAGGAAAAAGTTTCCCTGCTGTAAGCATAACTAAATGTACAAGGCAACTGATAGTTGTGAATACCTGCAAAAGGGTTTATAGTTCCACTAACTGAAATGTATGTGTGCAGGTTTAAACTTCCAACAATGTTGTTCTGGTGATCATATTGAGCTTGGGAGGAAACCAAGTGATATAAAGCACAAACCAATATAACCAGCATGATGCACTGTAGGCTGGAGTCATTAGAAGGAAAAAAGTCTAGTCAAAACAACTTTCAGGAGTGTTATTACCAAACAGACTGATAAGGCTGCCTTCCATCAAAAAGGGATGTGGCATTTTACAGAAGTATTGTCATTCACATCTAGAAAAAATGTGTTGTTTCAGTCCTGTGACAACTCTTCAGCGTTGCTATATATTGAGAACAAATGTCACTCTTTTCACAGCTTTTCTCCAGGACAGCCAAATAAACTGAGTGTATTTATAGTCTCTTGAAGAATACAGGGACTGGTATTTAAAGTGCAGTTGGTGATTCATGGAAAACTGATAAACATTAATTTCAAAAACAATGGTACTGAGCGGTCACATTGTGCTCCCTGTAGCTGCCGTTTCTTGTATCTTACCAGTTAGTCATACATCCTGAAACACCCAGGGATCTTCCCTCTGGTACAGATCTATTTATGTCATGAATATTGCCACTCTTTTTCGATTACTTATTTTCTTCATATTGTAATTAATATCCCTGTGAAATAATACTTCTGTCTCTAAAAGTTGAATCTGTGATCTCTTTCACTGTGATGCTAGTACACCAGCACCACCATAAAAATTGCCACTATCATAAATGACACCTGCTTCGGCAGTTTTACAGAGCTGTAGGGATTTATTAGGCATGAAAACAATTTTTAACCCTAGGCTGGTCCTTCTGTAGTATGGCTTAATTTTTTATTTTTCCCTTTTACTGTCTGTGCCATGTCTGTCCTGAGTAAGCATAAGATGCCAGACAGGTAAACCAGAATCTTTCCTCAGCATTTGATGCTGCAAAAAAAGGTGGTTATTTTCACTTGAACTCATTTCCTGCATTATTATTTAACTAACTTTGCTGAGCAGAGATAAGAGGCTAAACACAGTTGGTACTAATCTCTCCTTTAATTTAAAACAATGAGGACCCAGGCTCTGTGGTGAAAAGGGGGAAGTTAGAAACTCTGATTCTTCAATCATGATTTTATCGTATGAGTTTACAGAGAATGGTCACTAGTGTGCTCCTCTGAATAAGTGAAAAGAGGTGGGAAAACAGGGATTTAGAAAGGGTTTGGGAGGATCTTTTGTTGTTGTTTCCAAAAATGAAAAGAATTGTCAAGGTTTGGTGATTGATTCCTGTAGGGCTAGAACTGGCCTTTGTGTGGACCTTGCCAAGGAAGCTGGGTCCCTGGCTGACAGATGAAAGCACCCACGGGGGAGCACATGCAGACTGAGGGAATGGGCTTTTGGCTACCTTTTTGTAGCATACTCCTTCCTGGTGGTACAAGGTGTCTGAATCTGGAAGAGAAGTTTTTGGACTCTGCATTTCCCCATGTGGTGAGTCAGTGCTCTCACTGCTGAATGAGGAGCTGCAAAGGCGCTACCCTGTCCTCTCTTCTGTGCTTAATGCATAAAGTCTCTTTTGTGCTTAACCTGTTGGTTCCTGTGCTCTTGGCCTCACACCATAATTACCGTAAACAAAAGGTACGCTATGGCCTAGGATAGTTTTTTTTATTTACTGAATGTTGTTAATGTTTCTCTTTGGTCAGCCCCAAGAAATTATTTCCACAGTAAAATTTTAATCTAGTCCCTCTTCAAAATAAGTTATATGTAGTTAGTATAATCATATCTAGCCTCAGTACACCGATATGCCATTGATAGTTGATACGGTTATAGCAATTAAGGATACGGTTTTTCCCCACCAAATATACCAAACCAGAATAGCTTCCTGATAAAACATTTAAAGATAGATTATCCAGGGATGGCTCCTTGGGAACCACACTCAGAAGATGACAGAGAAATTCTTAATAGGAAAGCATAGCAGCATTTATTTGCCTTGGAACTGAACTGACCTCCAGAATGCCAGCTGTTGGAGATAGTTGCTTATAGTCCTAGGTTGTACTGTATTTGCATGAGAGGGGACTGGATGGTGGCTTTTTCCAGTGCGAAGCTGGACCTGAGAAGATGATGAAGGAGCTTCTCCATCATCTATAAAACCTGCAGCTTGCTTTCAGTGTGGTGTTATCATCTCAGTAAACAGGAGCTGATGCTGAGGCATGAGACTAGTTCACATCACTGGACTCTGTCAGGATTTAATGAGTAACTTCAAAAATGTTAATGAATGTAGAAATGTAGTCTTTCACTGGGTACTGCTGTGGGCTGCATTTGACTGCTTGTTGTACCTGAAAATGTACTTAAAGAGGGTTAATGCAGCTCTAGCAGTGAGCTGTGCCTGTTAATTACAACATTTTGCCCTCCTGAGTCTGTGCTGCTTCCTGAACTTGGATTGGAAATGACAACAAGGTAATTGTTTAAGTGAAAGCTAATTACGTCCTTATTATTGTATGTTCACTGGCCAGCAATATGTGCTGCTTGTCATAAATAATAGTGTTGGAAAGGAACGCCTGGGTCAATTCAATTCAAACATCATCATCAAACAGCCTACTTTTTATTTTTGCTGTGTGTGCATACAAAGTAGTAATATAATTTCTTCAGCATTGTCATATCCCTCTGTGTCAATGCTTAGGGAGAAGAAAATGTAGATGGTCACCAAGACCTGCAAATTTGTTTGGAAGGAGGAGCAATAATCCTGCTGCACTTCCGTGTGAATTGTGAAAGGAGTTATTTTTATCACAAACTGCTTTCATAGAAATATATTTGTAAACACCTCTATTGTTTATGAACAATACAATGCAGCAAATAATGGAAGGAAAATTATGAACAAATGGGCGTAGGTCTTATTTCTGCTCAGATTTTGTTTTGGTTTAAGATATGAAACTTGCATATTGCAGCAGAAGAATGGTTTTTGTTAGGACTTACCTTCCCACAGCAAATTGAGAATCTATGCCAGATCCTGTTGCTAATAATGATTATAGCTTTAATGACACCCATAGCTTATGGACTCTGGCCACAAAAGAGGATTTCTGACTTCTTTGTGCAAAAGACATGAGAACTATAAAGGTGCCAGCTACACATCAGTATTATGCAACGGCTTTAAGTTGCTCATTGGCACTGGGGAAGTCTCTTGATGCAGATGCTTTGGCAACTTGGAAGAGATCCGAGTTAGCATGACAATACTGTGAAATTTCTGAAGCATGTGAGGTAGGCAGCATCTTCAGACAATGCTAGCCACAGTCTGAAAAATCACTTTGGCTATGTAAAAGTATAAACTAAGGTATTTTCTATACTACTTGTATATTTTCTTGCAGAGGAAGGGAAAGAGCTGGGCAAAACATACATCTGACTTTTTAAAATGTGTCTACTTTTTCCATCCATGGATTGCCTTCCCTCTGTGTTGAAGGGATCCCCAGGGCCAGGCTGAGAGAGCATAGGTGTTCTGGGACAAGGTAACATTCCTCTCCTACGGAAGCAACTCCTTTCTCTGCCTGTGGTGTAGGGAACTCTTCTCATCTTTTCCAAGCTATTTAAGTATTTCCATCTATTGAAGTACTTTACATTAGATGTGTAAAATGTACAGTACTCTCATGAAGGCTAAGCGTGAGGTAGGTTTCCCAAGGGGTAACTCTGAGAAGACTTTCAGTTTTGAGGTATACTTCGTAGTTGAATGCAAGTACTCAGTAGGAATTTTGGTCTCAAAAGCTTACAGCCACTTTGGGGGCCCTGGGGCTCTGAGGACCAAAATCTTTTCTTAGGCAGAAGTGTAAGAAACCCAAACCTACAAGGAGAGTCACTTGATTTTTGTTGGTGTTACTTACTAGCTCATCCTTACATTCACTGTCATTAGGGATTTTTTTTTGTTTTTTTTGGAGCAGCCTCCCATTTTGGAATTTTTCCCTTCCACTGTAATTTTTCCTTCTCTGTTCTGGTCCTTTTCCCTATTCTTTGAATAGTCTTTCTTTACTCTTTCCATCCTTTTCCCCACTCTGTGTATCAAAACCTAACATTAGAATCATCATTGTTAGACTTTAACAGCCCAATTACATTAACAGCATGTCATTGCTTTCAGATTAAATCCAGATATATATCATGATGATGTGTTGGACCATATACTAGTTCTTGGTGGGTTATTTTCATAAACAGGAGTGTCAGTATCCTGCTGAGTTTTTCTGCCCTGTTTGTATAATGAAAGTATAGGCTCCAAATAAGCCTTTTGGAGTTAGGTGGAATTACTGAAGTAGGACAGATACCTGATATCGCTGCCCTACATTTATAGGTGTGAAATCGGAGATGCTGGGTCTGGAGCAGACTTTTGCAACTTGCATAGAGCACTACGAAAGCAGAATTGAATTTAGTAGGCCAAACTGGAAGGAGCTTGTTAGTTGTGGGAAGTAATGTTGTATTTCTTCTGGTCACTTTTGTGTTCCTTTCACATCCTATTTCAGTCTATGAATAGCCACCAAATTAATCTGAAAGCAGTTTGTATGCCAAGCCCACATGGCTCCCATACTCTGTCTTCCGCTATTAAGTTGTAAAGGTCAGACCTCCTGTGGGTGGACCTTGCTGGTTTGAGCAAAGATACGCTGTTGCTCTCCTTCACTACTCACTCTGGCTCTTCCATTTCCAGTGGGAGTATTTCCCAGGAACACATAAATTGGAGAAATTATTGGTAGGAAGTGGCAGAATTGTAATATCATTACCTGCCTGAAAGAAGCCCTAGTTGATGGCTGTTCAGTAGAAAGCCACTTTATATTTGTCTTTGGATATATGTTATACTGAAAATGTTACTCAAATCGTGCGCATAATTTTCAGATAATTCTCTGTAGTGAGTTTAATA
Source organism: Psittacus erithacus (assembly GCA_009867235.2). Taxonomy (NCBI): domain Eukaryota; kingdom Metazoa; phylum Chordata; class Aves; order Psittaciformes; family Psittacidae; genus Psittacus; species Psittacus erithacus. The sequence continues at coordinate 15,642 of WYDI02036118.1, read as the reverse complement.
TACACCTGGAAAGATGTTTTACACTGTTAAGCATACTTTTAAATTGCAATTCACTATAAGCTGGTGAAAGAAAAGAATACTTTTTCTAGAATCTGGATATGAGTTTAAATTTGGAAATGTCCAAATGGATCAAACAGCTCTGAGGACCTTAAGGGATTCTTACATGCAGTGCGCTGCCCTCCATCAGTTTCTTACAGAGAGTTACTTGAAGTATTTTAAGCAAATAAATTGGAACGGGACTGCAGAAGAACAGGATTTCTGCTTGCAATCATTTTTGGGAGTGGTTACAGCCCTAGACCTGTAATAGCAGATCCTGCTCTGTTTGTTTATCCTCATGGGATTCAGCTAGACCAGCCCAAGATACCTGCTAACGTTATGAGAGGATACAAAGGTGATGCAATGTCCACATTGCTCCCACAATACTGGCAATGAGGAAAGCAAGTGTATTTTGACTGCATGTGGGAGAGTTTCCCACTAGGAAAAATGTCCTCCTGGATAAGAAACAACTCAGCAAGCTAAAAGCTTGTCTGCCTGGGGAAACCAGTTGTATGATGCATGTGTTTTAATGTTGGTAAATAATTCCTATCAGAAGTTAGTTTTGATTAATCAAAATATGAGCGGCCTGTCTTTAGTTTGAAAGTGAATTCAGTTAAATTAGCAACTTAGATTCTAACTGAATTTGTCCGCAAATGCAGTAAAATGATATAATGGAGCAATTTCTAAGATTGAACTGCTGTTGCTTCTACCCTCCATGGGATGAATGGTGCCTATAGACTTTATGAAATCCAAAGATAAGTAAAAGTATTGGAAGCTTTTAGCATGCCGTCAGTAGGACTGACCCTTATTCCTTCTGTAGCCATGATTTTGCCTGCTGTGAAAACAAAGGGCTTTGTCTCCACTCTTCTATAGAAGAACGCTAGGGGTTTAATACCCATTCTTTTCTGACCATGGTGAAACATATCCTTTTGTCAATGAAAATAAAGCCTAAAAGGGTTGCAAACACTGATATCCCCCCACATATGCTTTACCTTGAACAAGCAGTGAGTGCTAAATTATTGAATGAGACTGACTATGCTAAGGATGCTTGTGATTTTTTTACGGGATCAGCATTAATAGTGGATTTATTTTCTATAGTATAGTTTAGTGATGGTGCTATGCATGTAGTGATATAAAGAAGGGTTCGGGCAATCACTTGATAGATGACCCACATGCATGCTTTCACTACATCACCCCCACAAATTGATGTTTAGAGAGGAATGAAAGAGGGAAGCTAATTTTTTCTTGCGTTGTGACTAAAACAGACTAAGAAACATTTACCTATATTTTCAGGGTCTGATGCATGGTAAATTGTTGTGGTTGTTTATGTGCAGAGCTGAGCAAACAGGAGTTTTTTTATGAAGATTGGCTGATCAGCCTTGGGGGAGGCAAAAGGACATCTCTGGTTAGCTGAAACGTTTCACTTTGGTTTTTTAAGGTGTGTAGCCATTTTAAAAAGTAGCCAAATTAAAATAAAAACAAACCCCAAAACGTTCAGAATTAAAAAAAAATATAGTAAAAAGGGCTCTGTAGTGCTATAGTTTTTTATAATTTATTTTTAAAGAAACTATTTGACAGGGGTGTGTAGGGAGAAGAGCACTGAAGCCATTCTCCACTTTCAAAGTCAAGATAAAAATTAAGGTTAAAATACTTGCTAAGTTTTAGCACATCAGGATTTCCCTTTCTCAACACTCATTCAAGCAACCCTTAACAAAATACTGTTACAACTGATACTTTAATTGCTCTTTCACGTGCTTTGACATGTTTCAATTCTATTTGCTTTATCATGCAAAATGCCTATCAAAGAATATTAAAACCAATTTCCTTGAAATAATTTCTTTAACAATAGTTACACTCTGAAAGGAAGTGTAACAACTAATTGTACTTTTTATAGATAACTTTCCCTGTTTTCTTTATGCTGTCATGCTTATGCTTTAAGACTTCTTAGTGAATTTAGGGCTTAATCTAGAAATGGCCTAATTTGCCAGACTGTGGGAAGAAGGTATGGCAGGGAAGTCCTGGAGTGAGAAAATAATTAAAATGCTAATGAATCTGGCCCAAGCAAAGGTGTTTACCAAACAGACATGAAGGGAAGAAGTGTAGTTTGGAATTGCAATATGAGATCAAAAGATGTCTGAAATATGATTGCAAAAGGAAGTTAAAATATACATATTAAAGCATAATTAATTTAATTAAAGGATTTATAGAACAGATACAGAAGTGGATGATGCAGATGAATGTTTGAGATGTGCACCTGATGTAATGTTTAAACATGTTAATAAAAATATGAGAGTTTTTCTCTGCCAAGAATGACGAGATTTTTTTTTCCTCTATATATACAAAGTGCTGATCTGTGGAGACAGAGAAGGACTAGGCAGAGACAGACATGGATTCTTGAGAGGTGGATTTGCCAGTTTCCCTTGTTACTGGCATGTCTCAACGGAGATGGGGAAAACTCTTGTTTATCATAAGACGCTTCTCCTGTCTGGATCTCCCTGTGCTAAGCTGCTTAATATTTGAGCATCTGAAAAGAGTGGTCTGGCTTTGCTTACCGATGTCAGGATTGGAATTGGTACTATTTAACTTCAACTCACCTGACTATAGGAACAGTGACCTAGCAGGTGAAGACAACTTTCTTGTGCATCACTGAAAAAGTTGCTTTAGAGGTGGTTGTATCCAAAGTCATAAATAGTGGTAGCTTTTGTGTATAAAATAGTCAGGAGCTGTGAATACATCCTGCCTCAATCCTCAGGACCTAAGTATTTTGTGGCTCAGTCATTTCATTGCATCTGTGCCCAGGACAGAGAGGTTCTGCTGCTGCTGTGCAGTGACTCCAGTACAAGAAAATCTTTGGTCATTCTCTTGCTGTTTTCATCTCAGTGGCTATTTTCAGACCAAAAATGATGTGTGTAAATTGGTTTACACTCAAAGCAAGAAGAGGTGGCTTTGCCAAAATCAACAGTGGGTTTCAAAGCCTTCCAGGTTCCTTAGAACACAAAGGCTGACTCAGAGCAGTGACTCACCATCAGGAAGCAGGGAGCAGGAGACCTCTTTATCTGATTTCATATCTGGGGTGTGGGAACCAGCAGCGGGGTGGGGTGCATGTCAGTGGAAGAGTAGAGAAAAGGTTAAATGTTATGACAGCTTCCACTCTGGAAAATAGTCATCTTTTCTTATGTCTTCCTTACTGGCAACTGAAATTGTTTCAATAAGGGAAGCATGTGAGCACTGTAAATACATTAACAGTTGTACAGTAAGTCAGTCCCTGGGTGAATTATTTATGTGCAAAACAGTAGTTTAGTTTTTATAGTTTTATAAGGGATGAGAGTAATTCCAGGCATGCAAGGAATTGTGATTGTTAATTTAGTGATGACTCTGGGCTCTGTTGGTCTGCTCTGCCTGACTCTATTTTGTGTCACTGTGTCAGCAGGTGACTTATGGGTGAGATTGTACAGGGCTTTGCATCTGACTTCCAAAAGGCAACTTTTGCACCTGGACAGCAAAACGAGAACTTCCACTGGGGCTTTTTAAAAGCAAAAAGGTGCTCCAGGGCTTGAGATATTACCAGTGAATAATGAGGCACAGCATCTCTCTTGGCAAAAGGTGCTGAAGGATGCAAAAAACTTCCTGCCTTTAGGCCTGTCTGCACTATGTGCTGCTTTCAATCCTCCCCTGCTTTGAAAGTAAATAGTTACTTTAAGCTTCAGAAGATACTTAATGGTTTTTCCTTTCACTTCTAATGCTAGGCAATATTACCCAATTATTTCATTGCTATCATTGTTATTGGCTTCCTGACAAACTGTCTGGAGATAGGGTGCAACCTCTGTCCAGCCGTGGATGTTCTTGCGTTGCTCTTCAGTTGGGCTGTGCATCTCCTCCTTCCTATCTCTACAAATGAAGGCTTTTCCTGATCTCATTGCTTATGGCCTGGGATGAATGACCCTAACTCTCTCAGTATGGATTAACTATGAGGACTCAAAGATTTCTTTATGGCCTGGCTTGTGTTTCATTTGCAGGGAGCTTCCCACGCATCTGCCTTATGTCAGATCCTTTTGCTAATTGGGTTGTGCCTCAGACCTGTTGCTAGTCTCTGCAAAGGCTGGGCTTTCCCTTTCTTACTTTCTCTCTCATGTAGAAACATGTGTCTGGGGTAAGTGAGGGTGGTGATTAAGAAAAGCCACCACCAAAGCAACTTTTCCTCCTTTGGCTGCTACCCAAGGACCCAGATGTTCTTGGGAAATAGCTGCTGCAGGGCAATGCAAAGGAGTAACTGCAGCTCCGGCAGACACACCCAGACCAACTAGAAATGATTCTGCCTGAGCAGCGACTGAGCCCTGGCCCTGGGTGTTTGACTTAGGCTGCCACACATACTCAGCTGCTGGGGCTGGGGTTAGCTCTCCTAAAGTGGCCAGGCTGTGAGGGAGATGAGCCCTTGGGCACCCTCTTGGGCAACTGTGCACTTGGTTCCTCCTGCCAAAAGGAGTTTGCTGATCCTGACAGTGAAAATGGAAGTTAAAAAAAGGAGATGAAATACCTACTTTTTATACAGGGCTCAGTTCAGTGCTGTGTGATGCTTCGCGCAGTGATTTTCACTGGGACAAGCAGCAAAGGATTTGCTGGTGTCAAGTTAGTAGAGCTTGATCACATTTGGGAGTGGTACAAATGGCTTTGTGGATGAAAAGGAATGGTTATTTGGCTCATTTTAAAAGGCATCATCTGTACTTCCCCTCAAACATTAGTTTTTGTTTGACAACACCAGAATTACCTGCTTATCTCCATTTAGTGTCCGTAAGTGGATGTGGGAATTTTGAATTCACTTGTACATATATGCTTGAAATCCCATCTCTCTAGCAACATTTGTAGAATAAAAGTACATGCTTTACAGTGTAAATTTTGAGCTGTAAAGCACCCCAGGCAAGGTACCCCATCACACCGTGTCCCAAGTGTCAGCCATCCCAACTATTTGATTGACTCCATTATGCCTGTAGCAAAAATAATGTACAGTCCTCTGTCTTTTTCCTCCTTTGAAATGCAAGTCTTGCAGAAAAGATTCAGTGTGTGTAGGAGTCCTGCAAGGAGCAAGAAGAAATACACATTTTAAGAAAATTAGTAACTTTCTGCATTTTTGCAGCTTTTCCAGGCATTTCTCCCTTCAAGTCCTATTTCTTCCTTTTTTTGATCCCTTGTTGAAGGGTATAATCCTGTGTTTATACCTGTCTGTTGCTATAGAAATAACTGATGTTGTTAACTGAGCTTGAAACTTCCTTGAGGGATAAAGGAAAAGGCTATTCCTTGTAATTGTTTCATGTCTGTGAGAATAACAAGTCTCCAGATGGATTTCTCTTCAAAGGTCATGAATTTCAGCTTCTTTACCATAATATGAAAGAAGTGAGGCCCTTTCAATGGCATTACACTTAGCTTTCTCCAAAAAACAGGTGTGCTTCTGCATCCTGTCTTCCCAACCTGCTTCAGCTCTGCCTCAAAGGGACCAAAGGATGGGTCAAGCTTTCTGCTCATCAAAGCTTTGCTTTTGCTATTGATACTGCAAACACTTGTCTGTTAGCAATCTGCTTAAATACGTTAATGCTCCCTTCAGAAGGAGCCTCTATGGTCAATGCAATGTCAATAACTTATTGCTGACACAGGATTTGAGTAAGGGGCCTGCCAGCAAATGTGCAGTTTGACTGGCCCATTCCAGGGGCCCCCATGCTTGTTTGCTTCTGAAAGTCCTTGTTTCTGTATACTGCTGTGCCACTGTGTCTTGTCCACACTTTTGAAAGTCAAAATCTAAAGCTTATGTCTTTAGTTTGCCTTTATGCTCTGTTTGAGATCTGTTACTGCAAACAACCTCGTAATTTAGATTAAAAACGGCTATAGGAGGGAAACAAGAGTGGCACTTACATTTAAAGCCTCATAATGTGACATCTCACTTGTCTTTTTGCCTGGAAGAAATAGTGAAATGGTACCACCATTTTTGCATTTAGTTCATTGAAAATGTTAGTTCTGTTTAGGAGAAGGTGGTTGAACCTCTTTTCCATTCTAGGAAGAAGCATAGCAAGGTATCATACAATGCAAATTTAATAGGAAGTTTCAGGCCCTTGGAAAGGCTGTTTTACATCCAGTCAATGTGCGCAGTGTGAAAACTGCAGTCACCTTTGGGTAGAATAATTCTCATTTAGCAGCTACTTAATGAATTAGGGCAGCTGTAGCTGACTCTGCACTTTTAATTTTGGACAATCCCTGTCACTGAAAAGTATAAACCAAGACCTATCCTGATGGGCATGTGCATTTGTGGGTAACCCTTTATCTCACTGGTCTTTGAAGCACCATATCATCAATCGTTCTTCTTCCCTTCTCCCTGCTCTTTCCTGACTTCTGCTTTGTATCCTCTCCCTCATCTGTCAAATGATGCCATGCCAGTTTTCTTATAGTCTACCTGTTCCCCCTCTATTCCGTGCTACCTCAGTTCTTTACCATTTATTTTTTTCTTCCCTGAACACCCCAGGATCAATGATGTGAGTTCAAAGTGTCAACAGTTCAACTGCACTGGTCAGTATCACAAAAAACATTCTTGGATATAAACTATATAGCCATTGGTGGGGTTAAGGAAATATCCCGCGCGTGGGTAAACTGAGGTATAGAGGTCTATTTCAAGGTCACAAATAACTCAAAGGCAAAATAAGCCATTAAAAAAAAAAAATCTCACAGTAAGCTTAACTTTTTCCTATGCTTAGCCTCCAGTTGAACTTTCATTTTAAAATTATCTTCTTTGTAGCAACGTGATGTTCATGATGTGCAAAGAATAAGGGAAACAATCAACATGGTCTTTTGAAAACTGTTCAACAAAAAAGCAGTGTTACACTTTGGATGGCCATGATGATCTGTTTGGATATGCCTTTTTTGTTTTTATCTTTATTGCATTGTGTAATTTCATCAGTCTTTAAAACCAGATATTTGAGTCAGTGTCTCCACAGCTTGTTGGCCAGGCTTCTATGATGGGTGCTACTTTCTTGGGTCTGGAATGGAAGAGCATCTGGAGGTACAGTAAAACACAGGTAAGGTGTTTCCCCAAATTTGCAATCACTTTGTTGCTCCAGGCACACTCATGCTCATTTTTTCCCTTTTTTTCTGTAAGTCCTGGGATTTGGGTTTGTGAAAATGCTTCTCTGTGGCATCGAATATAGGGGTAATGACAACCCAGTTGAACAGTTTCAAAGTTTTCACCCCAGCCATAACATCCCATTCTCCTCTTAGTCTTTGCGTTGCATATGTGTCAGGATTAGGAAAATGGATAGAAATGGTGAGAGAGGAGGAACAGGAGGAAGATGGAAGTGACAGCAGTGGTGGGAGAAAGGTGTGAAGCTTCTGGTCCAGTTGTTTCATATTGTGCCCAAAGAGGCCCATCCTTCTGCAGAGCTGGACACTGCTTTCTGTGACATTTTTATCCATAACCATACTGATCTTGAAATATCCAGATGTCTCCATATTTTGTGTGTTGATCTCACAAAAAACAAAACAACGGTGTTGGAAAACACTTGTTTTAGCACATGTGAGAGAATAACAGTTGCTTTTCATAGCTTTAATTGCAGAGCTCTTTGCAATGTGCATGTGTTCAGGTCTGTTGCTGGGTTTGACCTCATCAGAAGTAGCAGGATGCTGGGATCCACACTGATTCCTAATTTGACTATCAGCCACTGATTTTTTGGGGAAGTTTTTTGCCAACTATGTCATAGAGAGAAATCTGCTCTGACTTGATAAAAAATTAGCCTGAACAGCAGCAAGTGTAAATGACGAGAAGCAGAGCCAGCTTGTCTCCAGTTCACCTTCCTGTTTTCCTCATTAATACTGATTTTTGGGTAATGTCTGACTCCAAAGGAACTTGAAAACATCACAGTAGTGAACAAGTCCAACAAGGCCAGGTTTTAATCTAGTCCTCTGTATAGGGAAGGACAGATTTGTCCTTTCAAATCCTGAGGTAAGTGCAGAATGAGGCTATGACTTTGCCTGTCTGTTCCTAATGATCTCCTGTAAAGAAAACAGATGTTGAATACAGATTTTCTTGGAAGCATAATATAGCAGTAATTTAACAGGGTGGAATCCAGTTATAGCACGCTGACCTTTAGCAGCGCTCTCATAATTTCTTGTGACTTTCTGGTTAAAAACTTGCTTGGAAAAAAACTCAAATGCTTTCATCTAATTTTGAACTGAATACCTTTTAATGAATGCAAAAAGAAAGTTTTCAGGATTTTTTTCCTTTTTAGGTTTGTTTTTTAAGTCGCTGCAAGAAAATCAGATGCAAATATTCACTAGGATAATTAAAGCCAGTATTTATATAGGTAAGGGCAGAAGTCCTACAAAAATATGTAGTTGGAAGCAAAATTGGAGAGGAAAAAAATGTATGTTGCAGGCTATAAAGTGAAATGGCTACCTCAGCTTGGAAGGCTCAGGGAGGATGGTGCCTGACTCGAGAGGAGGCAGGAGGAATTCTGCCTTCTGTTTCCTGACCTGGTTTAACATTGTCTTCTCTTGGAGCCCAGTCCTACCTCGTGGTCCCTCACCTGATATGAAAGTTGGTACCTTGTTGTTTGATAGTCGACTTTTCACGTATAACACTTGGGGCCCTCTTCCTCTGTTATAGGCTTCTGAAATGTGAGTTTGAAGCTGTACAGACCAAAGTTGGTTTCCAGCAAGCAGCGGAGGGTGGCTTTTTCCTGTGACTTTGGATGTTACTGAGGTGCTGCCTGAACTCAACCTGTTACACTTGAGGCAGGGATTGAATCACAGGTGGTGACCAGCATGTTGCCTCACAGACTATGGGGGCAACTGGCCCTAAATAGGATTTATTCTCTTACAGAATTGCATGTAAACATTTTAACTTTTTTTTTTTAATTTCCACTATGGTTAAATATTTAATATAGGGCAAATACTTTAAAATGTCTTTCATGTGGATCACAATTGCTGTGAAACATTTTAATCATCTGGGATTTTACACTGAATCAGTACAGGACAAAGTTGTGTCCTGGCTGCCCAGATTTGAATTTTAAGTTCCCCTGGGAGGTTTAATTAATGTTCTAAGTAGGGAGGTGAGTGTTGAAAATGTATTTCTAAACCCTTCTCCCTTTAAAGTCAATAGAAAATGTTTGTTAGTTTCAGTGGGTAAGATGCACAATGCTGTTTTTTTAAACCACATGCTTTCAGGAGCACCAGAGGAGTACTTGGCCCCTGTGACAGCTGGGCTCTCTTAATACCAGGAGCACAACTTGTGCTCCTGTAAATGGGCATGGCTAGTCAAAACCTCAGCAGTGCCAGCTGAGGATAGGGTAAGGACAGTAATTCATTATTTTGTAAATTGTTTTGTGATGGGGCTATAAAAGCTGTGCCATTCTTCAAGCCTGGGTCAGTTTATCACAGAAGTAGCCTGAGGTGACAGGAGGCTGAAAAAGGTGATTTTTAACTTCCTGTGCTTTCAGCAGTGACTTCCAATCCTGACTTACAAAGCACAGAAGAAAAGAATCTGAGGAATGTACTCAATAGCTATTGAGCAAAACCCAGCTCCTTTCAATGAAAGTAACCAAGTAACACTGAAACCCACAGTTTTATCCTTCAGTGCCAGCGCAGCTGGATGGGAATGGTTGTCTGAATAGGTGTTCTCCTCTCCTGGTAACACCCCCATCAGCACAAATCTTCAGCAGTACTGTAAGAACATAAGCATCCATTCCACTTAAAAAGGAAGGTTATCTTTTTCCCTCAAGTTTGAATTGTGTTGAAGCGCTAACTACTGTTTTGCATTCATTTTGTGCTGCTACTGAGATTTTTGGGCATGTAGGAGTAATAACTCATGTGGTGCAGAAATGCTGAGTTAGCCAAGAGCTGCTGCATACACTGTTTCTGGGAGAGAAGCCTGAAATAGCAGGGCCATTGTGGTTTAAATAAATAAAAAACAACACCCTAAAAACTTGAAGTCATGATAAAATCCTCTTACCTTTGAGAGACCCTACCAAGTGCAGTGATGCCTCTCTTTTACCTCTCTGCACCTAGCAGGTTAAGGGATGTGTTTATTCCACTCTTCTTGGCACTTTTGTCCAGTTCTTGTCCCATAGACTCTGGAAAAATTGGAGAGGGCCCATTGGAGGGCCACCAAGATGGTCAGAGGTTGAAAGACTTGACATAGGAAGAAAAGTTGAAGGAAATGGGTTTTTCCAGCCTGGGGAAGAGGTGGCTTAGGGAGATCTAACAGATCTGATCAGAGCCTCCCAACACTTCAAAGGTAGTCACAGACAGGACAGGAGATACACTTTTCATGGATGTCATTAGTGTTCAGACAGGACAAGAGGCAATGGGCGCAAGCTGCTTCTTAGGAAATTCTGTCTGGATATCAGAAGAATATTCTTTGTCATAGGAAGGGCCAGATTTTGGAAGAGGTTGCTCAAAATTGGTGGACTGTCTTGAAGGAAATACTCAAGCCTTAGCTTCACAGGGCCCTGGATGACCCTAATTGAAGGCCCTGTTTCCATCCTGTTTCCAGTCCTCCTTCACAAGTGTCTGTATCCACGGTGTTCCTGAAATGAGTTTCAGATAGATTTTGTATAGCACAGTTGGAAACCTGTCACTGGAAAAGTGCCGAGGTCACATTAGTACTCTGAAAATACTGCGGTTTGGATCACTGAACACTTCTAGTGCATGACTGACACTAGCGTCTCCCAGACCATAAACAGAAAAAAACCCTCAAAACTTCTTCAGTTCAATTAAAATGGCTTCCTGGGTTCCAGTCATTGTTTTTCAGCTCATGCTACACAGGAGATGAAGATTTTCCGTAGGATAAGCAGCACCTCTTTTTCAGAAAGAGTTCACTGCATGCCGTGTACATCCCTGCTTGCTTTTATTTTGAACTGTAGGTGTTGAAGTTGTTTATCTTCATGTTTTTGAAACAGAAGCCAAAGGTACCAAAGCTGATTCCAGTCCTAGGCATACAGTGCAAGATGAATAAATTGTTTCTCTCTTGCGCTCTCTAATTGAGATCCAGATTGTGATAGGACAATGAGCATTGGTTTTAAACTGAAAGAAAATAGATTTAAACTAGATATAAGGAAGAACGTTTTGCAGTGAGGGTGGTGAAACACTGGCACAAACTGCCCAGAGAGGTGGAAGATGTCTCATCCCTGGAAACATCCAAGGTCAGGCTGGACAGGGCTCTTAGCAACCTGGTCTAGTTGCAGAGTCCCTGTTCACTGCGCTGGACTAGATAGTCTTTAAAGGTCCTTTCCAACACAACCTATTCTATGACCCTAGGGAACGCTGTGGGGGGTGCCCGCTCTGGAGTATGGCCTGTAATAACATGGGAGTTTATATTTATTTAAGATCTTCTAAGCACTTCATTTTTATATCTTAAGATGTATAAAAAATAGAAGAATGTATGAAATGCAAACACTTCAGTAGCTGAAGTTAGATTGACATGCTGCTGGAAATACTTAGCAGGAGTGGGAATGCTGCACAGTATGGGGGAAGCAGCCTTGTAATAGACTTTGCCATGTACATGTGAGCTTGAAAACTGGGGAAAAAATGTATGTAAACAAGTGGGTTTTCTGGTACCATAAATTGGAGCTGACTGTGGTTCACTGAAAATATTTATCCTAAAGAAAGCAGGAACATGTTAGGCCAATGTGAGAAACTTGATGTTTAAAGTAACAGCATGCAAGGTACACCAAATAAATTTGCTTAAATTGGAAGCTTACAAATGGCCATACATACTGCACTTACAGCTGTCCTTTTACAGAGCTACTGCTTCTTTGATCACAGTCTGAGCTCAGCAAGATTTTCACTGCTCAGAAAGATCTTGTTTCATAGAGAAATTAATTAGACTGAGTTAAAAATTTTATGTTGTAAATCAGGTATTGGACTGAGTTGTTCCTATTAGACGACCTGTGAAACTGCTCTTTAATCTGTAATATTAGGCACAGGAATCTAAATAAAATGGGATAAACTTTAATTATCTTTGCGTATTCCCTTTCTCATTCAAGTCCCTTTGAATTATGTGCACTGCATATGTGTTGGTTTACACCCAAGATCTGTTCTGGAGTAAATTAACCAGATCTCTGTGTGGGCAGGGAGCAGGTTTTTCTGCTCTGCTTCCAAGTGTGGACAGCAGGATAATGTACATCAGAAACCAGGACCCACATGAAATGCAGCTGTGAGCCAGTCTGCATCAGTTATTCCATGGACAATGGGGGGCCATCCAGCACAAAGAGCAAAGCCAGTGTAAAATTACTCCCCTGTCTGGGGAATCTATGTGCAAATGCATTAGCTGGTGCATGGTGGTTGTTCCAGAATGCATCAAAAATTCAAATTGCCTTTTCCTAGCACAGGGACTGCAAGTGTGAGCTTTTCACTGCATCTGTAGCACTGACACCACAGTGGCTGGGAGGTTGTCTTCATCAGTGGCTACGTTATTACCTTAAATAAACTTAAGTGGAAACTCCAGTGTCACAAAAACAAAGCAAAGTTCTCCATCTGGATCTCTCCCACTAATGTCCTTTGCAGCTGTGAGTAAACTGTGAATCACAAAGGAGGAAAACTATGAAGGTAAGCAGAAAGTGAGCTCTCTTCCAAACAGAGCTGCTTGTTAGTGGTATGGTACTGAATCCTGTACCCTGCTGCTGCACTGTGCTGGCCACAACTCTCTGCTGCAGCTGGTCCTTCACCACTGTGAGCAAAGACAGTTGTGACTGAGTGAAGCAAAGGTCTGAAAATATCATCAAATATGTGGTATCTATTTCAAAGGTGGCAGTGCTTTCAAGAATGATGCCAGAGCCATAGGCAGAGCCCGGACTGCATTTGTTCTCACTTTTGTCTAAAGCTGAGGGAATGCCAGAATAATATTACAGACTTTTGATTTGTGTAAATCAAAAAAGTGTATAAAGGGTTGAAAAGATGAATAATTGAGGTTTTTTTAATTGAAATATTTGAGAAAGAAATAATATTTTCACTGGAAGGCCTAGGAGGTCCCCACTTGAAAACTCCCCCTACCCTTTGCCATGCGCCTTAAACCTAGGATAACAGTACCATATCAAAAGGATTATGAGGAAGCCAAATGTTGATCAGAACGACTGTCAGCAGTCTCATCATGCTAGTGACCTGTCTTCAAGTTTCTGCGTTGTAGAGAGGAATTGGAAGGACAGCTATAAAGCAGCTTTGTGAATGCTTGTAGATCCCTGCTCCCAACCTCAGGGACAGCACAGAAAAACCACAATTTTCAGCAGCCATGAACTGAGTGAAAGATGGAGCTAACGGTAAAAGAAAATGAGGAAAAGGTAGGTAAGTTGAAGATGAATCTAGAAAGTAAAAAGGTGTGATAGAAGAGACATCCTGGAGAAATATGGATAGCTTAGTTTGCTACAGAAAATTAAACTTCTACATGGCTGTAGTGGATCATGATGAATTTTTCAAGTTCAAGACACACTACAGCAAAAAAAAATGGAGGTAATGAGAGCCTTTATCCTTGTACATTATGTGTAGTGCTTAAAGGCTAGAGATAGCTAAACCTTCAAAGTAGTTTTAAAGTATAGTCAATAAGGCGTAGCTTGGATGTGAAAGCTCGGAAGTACATTCAAAAGAGGAGATCCAGGTTGTATACCCATCAGAGAGGCTGCTTCTGCAATTTGCTGCTAAAGCAAAGGATGGTATCAAACCTTTCTTACTGAGGATTTTCCAGACCTTGAACTGACGTCCAGACTTCTATGGTGTATCAAAACAAGGCAAAGACTAGTTTGGACAGAAGAAGGAAGGTCTGAATAAAGTAAATGAAAACAGAATTTCTAGTAGAGTGGGTGAAAAGATGGGAACAAGGAAATAGATCTTTGGTGGAATAAGTATAGGAATGATGAGCACCCTCAGCATGTGAATATAAGGTTTGAGTGAGAGAAATAACAGACAAGAAACGGAAGGCAAGGGAAAAGATTGCTGGCCATACCAGAGCTGGCAGAGATAATGATTGGTGGATAAAAAGGGTGGAATCTGAATTGCACTGCTTTCTGTAAGACCAATAGAAACTTTGTTTAAAAAAACTTAAAAATTGCAGAGGATGTAAGATAAAAGCTGGAATGAAAAAAGTTAGAGTATAGGCTGACAAGAGAAACTCCCTTCAGGAGAGGGTAGCTATTGGAACTAGTCTGTCTAATTGCTTTAAAGATAAAGGAAGGTTATAGCATCTGGCCTAAATACAAGGCAGCAGGCATTAAAAGGGCAAGTGCTGGGGAGGCGACTGACTTGGCCAGCTTCTGTATAAACCCTACAGGCTTATCTTTAAAACCTACATCACCTAACAGCAAAAAGCTTCAGTACTTTGTTTTCCCCAGGACAGTGAAGACTTACAAGAAGTCTGAGCCAGCTTTAACCCAGCAGTGATCATGCTGTTCTTCCAGCTAGGCCAGGTTAGATGCATGTCCTGTTGCACAGAGGAAGGAAAATATTTTAACTAATGAAAATTAATGGATGGGACTTGGGAAAGGTAATAATTAGAAGATTGCTAAATTGTATCCAACAAATGGGTACAATGTGAAAAGACACTTGGCTTCCCATGAAATGTGTCAAAGCTCCTTAGGTGTTTGCAGGAAATCAGATCCTATACTTTCAGACTTCGGGATAAAAAGAGATCCCTCCAGATGACCTTACTGGTACTATAGGAAGAATCACCTTTGAAAGGGGGACATGGCAGAAGCGTAGAAAAAATGGTGCAGCACAGTTAAGACTGGCCAAATTCCACTACTGAGACAGTAAGTGAAAGGATAGAAATATCTAATAGGACAGAGGAAGAGAATGCATTAATAAAACCACTTTTAGTAACTTATTTATTTATTTATTAAGAGGGATGCTTTTGGTTAGCCCATTTGCCTGTCTTTTCTATAGTGTCTGCTCATGTTTGTACTTGCTGCCTTGGTGTTTAGAGCATCAGGTTTATTGCCATATTCTTGAAGATTGAGAGTAGATGGGAAATCAGGAGTCCAGCCCTAATCTTATTTCCAGTTCTGCTATGCAGAGACAACCCAAGGGACCTTTGTGGTCAGTAAGAAAGACATTCCCTATCCTTCTATTTAGAATGGTTTTTTACCTTCCTTAGTTGCTCAGCTTCAATGATCAATGTTGGCAGCTAGCACTGTATGTATTTTATGATCTTTATTTCTGGCCTTTTCTCTGTGAATGGTCAGCTCTCTGTCTCCTGCCCTCATCCTGTGCACTGAGGTCTGTAGTTAAAGTGCTCGGGTACAGCAGAAGGAGAAACTGCTGAATGGACTCCTTTCTCCCTCCCTGTCCCATCTCAGTCTCCCAAGCTTGGCTCAGGAGCTTGTTTCTCTAGCCCCATCTCTGGCTACCACAGCATGTGTCTGTGCATGTGGAAGATGTTTCGCAGGTGATACAGCCCCTGTCCTGATCAAAGATGTCCACTGCGAAGAGCACAAAGAGGAGAAAATTGTCTTTTATGCTATGGCAAAAAAGGTTCAAGGAGCCAGAGTGAGACAAATATTGAGATTCATGGATGTCATGGGTTCAGCAGTAGCAGTCATTTTTTCTCCTTCTTAGTGGCTGGTGCAGCACTGTGTTTCTAACTTTCAG